>VWZT01016912.1:42263-53063 GCA_013397055.1 Pachycephala philippinensis | reverse complement strand
GTGGGAGTAATCCTTGGGGAGAGAGAAGGTTTTTTTTAGGGAGAAATTTCAATAAATCCTGAACCCTGCAGTGTCTGACCCCTGTGCTGAATGCCACTGAGCTGACCGAGAGCCCCACAAATGTGAAGGATCAGTCAGAGCTGCTGTCTAAGCACTTTCCTTCTTCTTCCCCAGATGATTAAATCCCACAGGATGGACACAGGAATGGTCCTGACCACAGCTCATCAGCAGCTCAAAGTGCAAGAAAGGGGAGGGATGTTACTCCTTGCAAATTAAGGGGTTTTTTTGCTTTTGTGGGCTCAGGGAAGACTTTTGATTGCTGTTTCTATCATTTCGTGGCTGAGTATAAAACTTACTACAACATGAAATCTTATTCATTCTCTGCAGTCTGTAAGGACAGCTTTCATCTTCAGGAGAGCAATCCTTCCTCACAACAGCAGCAGTCTCTCTGCTGTACAGATAATTTAGAGACTCTCCCACAGGCTCCACAGCCTCTTCTAGAGACTGAATTAGTGTCTCCCAGCTGCCACTTGTGATCATATTCAAATCTTTTTTACTGATCTACAACTTCTTTAACATCCATAACTTATTTCATTTAATCACACAGTTTGGTGAGGAAAGTCTAGATAGACTTCGTATCATTTTAGGACACAGTTGTGTGAAGAAGGACACCATGAGATATTAAAACACTAAATGGACCCCGTTCAAGCGACAGTTTAATTTTGTCACATCTCATGAGATGATATATCCCATTGGCCCCCTCTGGACTTCAGGAGGCTGCTGATATTGTATAGCATCAAACTGAAGGTTGATAGAAAAATGTTCTAATTGATTTTCCACTAGAGAAAGCAGCTGTGACAGAAACTTCTTTGTTAAACAAATCATAGCACTTTTGATCTTTTTTTTTTTGTTTGTTTGTTTGTAAAAATAAGTATTATAAAATGTTTAAAACTATCCAAAGGCCTATTTTTACATTTTAAATGTATGTTTTATTGATAAATTCCAAATAATTATTTGCTTTTGGATTTTCTTACAGTGTTTCAAAGGGATTTGAGTTCCAAATAAAATGTTTTGCATTTATTAAAGTAAAATACTTATGTTGATCCATTTTGGTCTTTCCAGACATATGGAAGTATTCATGAGCTTAAAAACCAATTTTCTGACAAGGCATAACTACAATTATGACAGAAAATATGAATTCATACACTATAATAATTAGCAAATTCATGATCTTGCATAAAGCAGTGAGTCACTTCAGTTAGTCAAAGAACAAATACCCTGTAGTCATGTAAAAATTTAGTAAATTCACAGTAAAGTAAACTCAAAGCAAATTTACTTTTACAGGAAAGTAAAAGCTATTTCAGAGTCAATCCTTCTGGAGTGAAAAATCATCGTTTCCAAAGCAACTGCCACCAGGTTATATCCAAATAGTCACAGTCACAAAAGGCTGTAACCTGCAACTTCATTTGATGGGTCTCGTATTGATTTCACCCTGAGTCTGGAAAAAACTAAGATCCGAAGCAGATGAAATGCACAAAGAGACCTTTAGATTTCCATGTACTTTACAGAGAGAAGCAAGCATTGAGATTCCTGTTTGACAGACACAAGAGACTCCAGTGAGGTTACAGGGGCAGGCAAGCAGTTATGAAGCTGGGAAACAGCTCTGAAAGCCCTGATGTTCCCCTCAGAACTGAGCCAGCTATAGGAGAGCTGAGGAACCTCTCAGAACAGCCTCTGTGGGTTTGGTACAGCAGCCCTATAAAAATCCCAAAGCGCGATATTTAGAATTTTTAGAATGGATTATTGCCACTTATCACCTAGGCCCTGATGAAGCAAAGAGCTTAAAGCATCGTTGCTAATCCCTTTGACTTGAATGAGCTTTGAGTCAGTTGCCTTTTTTGTATTCATACCCTTTATTGTAAGTGTTTTCTGATGCAAAGCAGAGTCTAAGTTGGATGTATTGCCTACTTGCATACAAATGCTGTGGTTGTTGTTTCATAAGCTTAGTTACCACATCCAGAAGCATGGAACCTGTCCAAAGATTCCAAAGCAGCATCACATCACACTCCTTATTGGCCAGCATCCTGTGTACACAGCATAATATACGTGAAAATGTGATCCTGAGACGAATTTGGTGCTCTCAAACATCCCTTACATTTGGAGCATCACTTATCCTTTGAAATCTCATTGGAGCAATTACATGAAAGAAGCATCCTACTTAAACACAAAAACGTTCATTCTATTTTTCACGTGATTTAAAAAAATAATAATGTGTGGGTTTTGGATTGTGATTGCTTCTGCAGTCGAGTCCAGTGTAATATTTGCTTCACTGAGGAAAAATTCATCAGGTTAAGCAAAATGTTTAGTCGAGTCAGACAGTTAAAAAACAAAACAAAACAAAACCACAAAAAACCATGCCTCCATCTGTATAGTTCCTATGGGACATCTAGAAAATATCTTCAAAAAGAATTCATAAGAAACATAAATGTTAAGTGAAGCATTTCTGCAGGTCTACCACTATTTTATTCCACAGTCACAACTAGCTGAACACAAGATACAAGGTCTTCTCTGTTTAAATAAACAATTTTTCTGATTATACCCTACTCTTAATAACTTTTTCCTCTTTGTTTAGTGTGAAATGAGATCATCCCATACATACAGACATGCTAATGACTGATTTCAACACTTGAAGGAAGAAAATCTCACATGAAAGCACTGCACAAAGAAAAAAGACCTTGGCAGTAGGTCTAAACGACAGGAATGCAGCTACAAACATAGTTTTGGGGGGGAAAGCCACTTTTAATCAATATTTGGCTTATGATTGGAATGTTTTTCTCATTAATTTCATTCCTACATGTTTACAAGGCAGTGAGAGCAAAAGTGAGAATGATAGTGTTCTATCAGTAACTTGGTAAATTAGACAACTCATGAACTTGACAATTATTTATTTCTGCTTAAACATGATGGAAAAGTACCAATTCCCAAAGACATAGCCAAATAAATGATATGCAGAGGGGGATATATGGGAAAGGCAGTTGAGACACACAGGCAAATATAAACGAGTTTGCAAAACCTTGAAAGTGCTGTCTGAGTTGAAAAATTAGTGTTGTCATTAACACTGAAGTCCTAAATAAGTTGCCAGATCAGTGTGAAAGCTATGTAGAAAGTAAATGATTAAGCTCTTCCTGAGCCTTGAATGAAAGAATTGTTCATTTTTAAAGAATATGTCTCTGAAAGGGTATGTTTGTACAAGGGGACAAATAGCCTTGCACTTTGCTTTGTTCTGGTTCCTCTGAAGACAGTACATCTCAGTTGTGAAAAAACAGAACAAAGGCAACATAGGAAGGAAGAAGAGACACAAAAATTGCTTTGATGTGTGTAAAATGATCTGTTTGTATAAAAAAACCCAAGCAAGTCCAGAGGAGGACCAGAGGGGATCAGAGGGCTGGGGCAGCTCTGCTCTGGAGCCAGGCTGGGAGAGCTGGGGGTGCTCACCTGGAGAAGAGGAGGCTCCAGGGAGAGCTCAGAGCCCCTTCAGGGCTTAAAGGGGCTCCAGGAGAGCTGGAGAGGGACTGGGGACAAGGGATGGAGGGACAGGACACAGGGAATGGCTTTACACTCAAAGAGGGCAGATTTAGATTGGATATTAGGAGGAATTGTTCCCTGGGAGGGTGGGGAGGCCCTGGCACAGGGTGCCCAGAGCAGCTGTGGCTGCCCCTGGATCCCTGGCAGTGCCCAAGGCCAGGCTGGACACTGGGGCTTGGAGCAGCCTGGGACAGTGGGAGGTGTCCCTGCCATGGCAGGGGTGGCACTGGATGGGCTTTAAGGCCTTTGCCAACTCAAACCATTCCATGATCCTGTGGAAACACCAGATTCATACGGGTGGATTTCTGCTGACCACCGATGGTATCGACTATTTTTTATACATTATTTATTCCTATTAATGTACTTAAATTAAAGAAAATGGGGCCTGACCTTAGGACTTTTGGAACCGATGCAAAGTCTTTCCCTTTTCATTTTGCATTCACTGGGTTCACGTCATGGAGGATAAAAGAACCAATATGGGAAAAAACCCTTGATTATGGGCTGTCTCCCAGACCCTTTCCAACCTGTTTTGGGGTTTTGCATGCTCCTCTGGAGGCAAGGCTTTGCAGTAACTTTCTGCAAGTGTGATTTCCTCACTGTTGTGTGTACAGAAGTGCATCTCTTGCAGAACTGACTATGGAAAAACCAATTTAGTTAGCAGCGGCTTCAACTGCCCATGCTTTAGCCAGTTTTGTTGCTGTTTTTCTTTCAAAGCAACTATCACCTAAGCATGTTGCAGTTTTTGTTTTAAGTCACTGAAATAACTCAAGATGTTGATAGGAATCTCGATGCGACTTCCAAAAGCTCACATTTATCTTTAAATTAATTAGATGTGCAGGGGCATTGCAAGTTCTGTGTAGGTGTGTAATTTTTAGATAATTTTTAGATACCCTTAAAACCTCTAAATGCCAGCACCTTGATAAATACCAGTATTGGTTTTCAGGGACATCCTTCCAGGAAGTAATAAGCTCTCCTTGTAGAACAAAACTAATTTCTATCTGACATTTATTGCACATGCTTGCTAGCTTAAACAAATGGGTCATTTCAGGCTATAGAGTGGGAAAAACAAAGAACCTCTTGCAGATTATGTAGAAAATAAAAATGTATTTCAGAGGTGATTAAACATCTAAGCACTTAAGCCCCAGTATCAAATGCAAATGATTGAAATATGTACACTGCCATTTGTTCATATCAAAACCATGTGGCAATACATGGAGAATATACAGATTAAGTTTTATTTTTTAACTCTTGTAAGAAGAAGGGCTCAGACAGATGTTTTTGCCCAATGTAGAATGGAATACAAACGAAACAAACAGCTCCCATCAACTGAGAACTTGATTCCTGCTTGTCACCTTCGCGGGTCTGCAGTGACAGCCCTGCAGCTCTCAGGACACCTTGTCTCTCTGCAAGCCTCTCCCCACACGAAGTACAACGAGTTTTGGGTTTTCTGCAGGTCGTGTTCTAAGCATGCACAGCATCTGGGATGAGTGATCATTTCCCACTTCACCCCTAACACCTGTGCAATTATTCTCACTTCACTCACTGGTGTAAGTCAGTAAAGGCACTTCCCTCTTGCATTCCCTCTTGCCCACACGCATTGCAAGGCAATATGTCCCTTCTCTCCCTTCTCTTCCTTCTCTGCCCAAGGCATGGGAATTTCCACGCAGCTTGCATCCTCGAGGGACCTCCCACCCCCAATTGCTGACAACATTTACTAGATACTGTGCATTTCCCAAAGAGGAACGGAGCCACATTCTCTGACCTTTCCTTTAGCTCTCACAGCAGCTTTGTTCCACTGACAATGCACAGTCCTGCCTAGCTGGGTTCTGCAAGACTGGCTGTAAAACCAGTTTTAAGGGTGGGTGTTTACAAGTGGCATTGCTTGCTCGCTCATTAACTTCTCAAACAGCCAGAATCCAGGAACTGAGTATCACAGTTATGAGTTTAAAAACAAACAATAGGGATGATTATCCTGCTCCCCCTGCCCTCCACTCCCTCTCCTTTCACCAAAAGCATCGTGGTGCCACAGTGTGAAGCCAGGAGCTGCCACATGCTGAATTCTGCATGCAGCTCTGAGTGCTTCGTGTTGAAAAGCAGCAGGATGAGAAAAGGTTCACATAGTCCAGATAAAGGGTAAGATCCATGAACAGAAGTGGCTTGGAAGTGGGAACACACACACTGAAGCTCCTCAGGCAGCAGACCATAAAAATCACAGGGAACATAGGGGTAGGCAATGACTTGTCTGTATCTTCAAATACAAGAGCTAGGAAACATCTAGGAACACATGAAACAGAACTACAGTCCTGCAGGTTCAGCTAAAACAAGAAGGAAATATGAAAATTTTCAAAAAGTGGCCATAAAAACTTAATGGAAGCGCAATCCAGCAAGAGCTATTAAATATAGTGGAGGAGTCCTTGGCGTGGTAATTACTGGAGGTTGTGACTTTTCTGGGAAAGTACTTGTCCTCGGTTCTTATTTTAGGTATCCAGTGTTGAGGGGCATTTCCTTTATTACTCCAGTTATTTTTGTGCTTTTCTGCAGATTTTGAAAAGGCAACACTGACACTGTTCATTGCTGTCAAATCTTTTTCTTTTTTTTTTTTAAATTTCCACAAGTATGACTGCATTTACCATGGTGATTGCTGCCCTGACACTAAATAAGCAATTTAGGTATCTTACATATTTAGGTACACTAAATACCACACTCTTTCCCAAAAACAAGGGATGGCCAGCACCACAGGTTTAATTCACTCACCTCCTTTGGCAATAACCATCTTTATCCCTCAGAATAATTGGATAGTGCCCATTTCTCTCCTCCATTTTGCTACACTGGTCTTGGTTTATATCTGACTTCTTTATGCTTATCTGGCAAAAGCAGTGAAGCAAATCTCACAGACAAGAACTGCCAGTTATGGAACAGCTTCCTTTCACAAAAAATCAAGTTGTATNGTAATTACTGGAGGTTGTGACTTTTCTGGGAAAGTACTTGTCCTCGGTTCTTATTTTAGGTATCCAGTGTTGAGGGGCATTTCCTTTATTACTCCAGTTATTTTTGTGCTTTTCTGCAGATTTTGAAAAGGCAACACTGACACTGTTCATTGCTGTCAAATCTTTTTCTTTTTTTTTTTTAAATTTCCACAAGTATGACTGCATTTACCATGGTGATTGCTGCCCTGACACTAAATAAGCAATTTAGGTATCTTACATATTTAGGTACACTAAATACCACACTCTTTCCCAAAAACAAGGGATGGCCAGCACCACAGGTTTAATTCACTCACCTCCTTTGGCAATAACCATCTTTATCCCTCAGAATAATTGGATAGTGCCCATTTCTCTCCTCCATTTTGCTACACTGGTCTTGGTTTATATCTGACTTCTTTATGCTTATCTGGCAAAAGAAGTGCAGCAAATCTCAACGAAAAGAACTGCANGCCAGTTATGGAACAGCTTCCTTTCACAAAAAATCAAGTTGTATTTCCTTAGCGTAATTATTCTTACACATTTTGGGGATTATTTAAAAGACTCCACGCGAGCAGCCATTTCTTTGTACACCTTACACAGCATGTTCCCTCCTGTTTGAGAGGCAGGGTATATCCAGAACTCCTCTCCTTGCTTCTTGCTGGCTGCTTCCACTCCCCACAGCCTGGAGAAAAGCAGTTTGAGAGGCTACTGTGGAATTCACTCCAATCAAATTTGGTATTTATTGTGATCCTACTGGGGGATTTATTCTGCCAGGAAGGTCAAGTGAGCAGCTTTACAAAGAGCTGTGTGACAGAGGAGCTGTCAGAAAAAAAAAAAAAAATTCTGGTGGTGGTGGTGACTTGGATCCAATGGAGAGAGGAAAGCCCCAAGAGCTGGATTAAATAGAGTGGAAAAATAAGCAAATTAGGTGGTAAAATAAGCAATTTAGGTTACACAGCGGAGCCTTCAGCACTTCTTATACCCACACACCAAAAACTATTGACTGCAAAGTCAGGAAGGATACCTGCAGATTTTTTCTGAGTTTCCCCGCAAAAAAACTAAGGAAAGACTTCTGGAACTGTGTCCAAGGTGAGTAGAGAGGGTCTGGCACAACAGCACAACATGTGTCCTCCCTCCTCTGAGCTAACCTGTGGGATGTGCAGTATTGGTACCCAACTACGGATTAACCTGAAAATTTTCTTGCCTGATGAACCAAATAGAAATAAATCCCACATTTAATGTTATGCAAACCTCTATGCAACTCCCCAGCAGCTATTTTCCCATTTTTAATTTTTTTTTCACCTGCTATGAACATGGTAATCAAGTTTATCACATTGTATTTGTGCTTTTTGCATTCCCTGAGGATACAAGAAAAAATGCACCAGCTACCTGACTTAAAAGAGTGAGCCATTCACTTCACCTGCCAGGGACAAATCCAGAAAAGCCTCCTCACTCTTTTTTTTATTTTTGAAATGGATTAATTATTTATTTTTTCCCCATTCCTGTAAGCAGAGAGTTGTAGCATTCCCATATTTAATGAAACGAGCACAAAGAAATACCCAAAAGTCAGACTGAGAACAAGCTCCAGTTTTGACTTCAACTTGACAATCCTGCTCAAACTAACAGGAAACACCAAAAAACCTTCTCGCCAACCTTCTTTTCCTTTGATAAACCTACACATTCATAAATATACCAAAACTCCTCCACTGTCCCTAGGTGCAGCTTTATGGCTCCGAAAGCAGCTGCACCCAGACCTTGTGGAGCAGGCTCATTCCCTGGAGGACCGAAACCAAATTCCTGCAGTGTGATCACAAATTGTCTCGTGCCTCAGAACAGCCCCCTTTGCTGCAGAACTCTTTGTTTTCGGCCTCGCTCCGTCGTTGAGACACCCAGCCATGGGAAAGGGTGATTAAAACCCTCCTCCCAACACACTGTGGGAAGAGTCCTTTCAGCTGCTGCCATGGCTACAAGATATAAGCCAAGGTCATTGTTTGTTATGGTTGTAGCTGTGCTGAGCCTGGTTTGTTGCCCCCTTTTTTTTTTCCTTTTTTTTTTTTTTTAATCGACAGCTGTTGCATATCAGGGAAATTAAATCATGTTTGAGGCAGATATAAAGTGTAGGGGTTTTCTATTTCAGGTGAGTCATGCTGATACTTCTGTCTTCTCTGCGGTGCAACCTCTGATCTCTATTAGCACCACACTTTAAATACGGAGTGACACACCTAATTGTGCTGCTGCACCACAAAAAGGGTATCAGAAGGTGTAACTTCACATTAACAGCTTGAAATAAACTGGTAGTTACAGAACTGAGTTAACTCTGCATGCTTGCAAACTTCGACGTTTTACGGCTGCATTTTCTAGAACTAATGACATTGCTGGCAATCTGTACTTGCGCTTTATTTAAGTCGTATTATCCTCTGAATTAATCAGATTTATCAGATTTATTCTGCGTGGATTTAGTATCAGTCACTCACAAGCAACTTCAAAAACAAGATCAACAAAGAGACGTGGTATAAAAAAAAAAAGGACCCTCTCTTTATAACTGCAAGGTTGATTTGGCTATTTTTGTGGGTATTTCTAATTTAAAGAAGTGACTTTTAAGTACCCGGACTATAAGAAAGTCTGTCACATACTTTAAATGAGACTTCTGTACACAGGATCACTTCCATACATGGCGAAACCGTACCACAGGATGCAAGAAGCTAGTCCAAAGCTCTCTTCTTGTTTTTTACGGGCAAAACCAGAGGTAAACCCAATGGCTAAAGTAATATAAATCAGATCCAGGATTGCTTTATTGTCTATGAACTGGAATTATTTCCTCAAGTGAGGAAGCAGGTCAAAATTGCTGCAGCAGGGTTTTGATACAGAGCAGAAGCCAAGGCAGCAAATGGGATGTGGTGTGATACTGGATAAGAGACTACTTCCTTGGGGTAGTTTTCCTTAGCAAAACACAGAAAGCTAAAATACAAAAGGCACAACAGGTGATGTTTTGCATTTTATTTACTTTCTGTTTTTAAAAGCCTCTTTTCAAGTGTAAATCTCCAAAATGGATAACAATGGTTATGACAGGTATTCATCACGAAAGAGAAATATTGCCAAGGTTTGTATTTCCCTGCAGGAAACTTTCCATACTTCTGTATTTTCCTTTCAAAAATGATGTAAAACACAGCGCTTCGCATCCTTAGATGAAATATGAGTAATCTCCAAACATCCACTTCCTTTCAAAAAAAAAGTATGTATATACACACATATAATCAAAACTGTGCTTATCTTCCATTTCATGGGGGCAGTCATGTAATACGTGTTCTTAAATGCATCCATGACCTCAGTTAAACCTTACAGAGCACGCTCTTATTTTCCATCATTTCCTTTCTGACAGAGTTGACACTAAGCCAAGGGAGCAGAGAGAATCCCTATCTTGATGTATAAAGAAATAATTAAGGGCATTACTTTTCCGGAGCCGAATCATCCAGTTTCAGGAAAGCATATGGAACAAAACACTTCGGAACGGATCACAGAGCTAATTATCTCTTTGCTTTCAAGCCTTGGCATATTGCAATATTTCTGAATGTAAACAGACCGAAGGTTTGTTAATAGGGAGAATACTGGATGACAAATTCTCGGGTAAAATTATTTACAGGAAGATAGGAAATGAGTCAGGATTCTCAGGAAAAAATAGCTATCTTACAGGCGTCTGAAAAAATGTCCAAAGGGTTTTTTTAGATGGAGAAAGGAAGGGGAAATGTATCAATAGGAGTTACAAATCACAAATTCCTAGCTTCCTTCTTAGCTGCATACCAACATTGTCTTAAGTTTTGTCTTAAACTTCTAGTACTAGGCACCAATGGGCAAATGAGAGAGATTGTTTGGCTTTATTCTGTATATTAAAGACTCCTTGATGCAGGCACCAAATAGAACTTGAATAAGTAATTTGCTCTGCTTCTGAAATTCTTTGGAAATATCAATAGCACTGCACAGAAAGGGTTTCTGAAAGCTGCCTCAGAAGCTTTTGATATGCAATGCAGAATGCATTTTCATATGCTAAGCAGAATAACAGAATAATTAGTATGTGGTGTCTATAGTTTTGCATGCTCAGAAGAATCCAAAATGCTCATGGAAGGAATAAGGAAGGTATCAGAGCAAGCAATCACTAAGTGTCATTATTTAAACTTTGGTATTAAAAAAAAAAAATAGCTTTCTAGTTGAGGAAAATAAGATTTCAATAGCATCATGCAGTACATTCTTTGGGAAT
>VWZT01016912.1:12959-41940 GCA_013397055.1 Pachycephala philippinensis | reverse complement strand
TGTCCCTGTGCTGGGCACTGCTGAGGCCGCACCTTGAGTGCTGTGTCCACTTCTGGGCCCCTCACAACAAGAAATTGAGGGGCTGGAGCGTGTCCAGAGAAGGGAATGGACCTGGGGAAGGGTCTGGAGCCCCAGGAGCAGCTGAGGGAGCTGGGAAAGGAGCTCAGCCTGGAGAAAAGGAGGCTCAGGGGGGACCTTGTGGCTCTGCACAACTCCCTGACAGGAGGGGGCAGCCGGGGGGGTCGGGCTCTGCTCCCAGGGAATAGGGACAGGACAAGGAAATGCCCTCAAGTTGCACCAGGTGAGCTTTAGATTGGAATTTAGGCAACTTTTCTTCACCCAAAGGGTCAGGCATTGGAACAGGGGACTGGTTGAGTCACCATCCCTGGAGGGATTTGAAAAACGTGTAGACGTGGCACCTGGGAACATGGTTTATTGCTGGACTTGACAGTGCTGGGTCCATGATTGGACTCAATGTTCTTAAGGGTTTTTTCCAACCTAACTGATTCTACGATTCCAAGAACATGAACCCAGGGAGAAAGGGCTCATTTTTCCAGGTAGTCTGATTAAGTTTTAAAAGACACCTTGGTTCAAACAGGCAAATTTTACTGACATAGTGTCAGTAAAGTTGTTACTGCCCTAAGAATAGTCAGGATCTCAGTGTAGAGGAGCTGTAGAGGGCAGCTGCTTCCAAGGCCTTTTCCCAGATTTGGAAGATAGAAGCAGGTGTGGGTATTTTTGAACTAAACTGATGTCATTTGCTTTAAAAATTAACCCTTTAAGATTACTCAGATCCAATCTGACATTTTTGTTTCCATTTCAGAAGGTCAGCTTCTAGCTCCACAACCCACAAAACCATTCACTTAAATCAATCAGCTCTTTCTTCTCTCTCTTCTCTCTCTTCTTCTCTCTCTTCCCATAGCCACAAGAGAGCCCCAACTTCCACGACTCTAAATCATTATTCTCAAGCTCTTTGAAAAGGTGGTGATTCCCCAGGAAAAGAAGTACATGTCAATCAAATCTCACTGACTGAGGTCTTTTTTGTATAGTACACATAATTTAGTTTATTTTAATCCTCAGGTACACATATTTCAGCAGGAAAAAAGCCAGGCCAGAAAGGCTTTAAAGAACAATACATTTCCATATATTAAGAAAAAAATATCTGCAGATGATTAATAAAGTTTGGTTGGGGTTTTTTGTTGGTTTTTTTGATTTTTTTTTGGTTGATTGGGTTTTTTTAACACAGCCCTGCTTAGGTTAAATTGTTATGATTCTATTTGCTGCCCCAAAATGCATGTTTAAATTCAGGACTGCTCCTGCATAAAAATACCTCCAGCCTTGACTGTGACAGACACATCTTTTATTGTGTGATGGTCCTAGGTTATGATTTGGCAAAACAGGCAGAAAATTACCTAATTGATTCTCTGTACTCAGGTTATTTCAGTCCTTCCAAAACTGCAGAAAAGTATTTTAGGTATGTAACCTATATTTTAGGTAGACTGTGTTCTTTTGTAAATACCATTAATTGAAAGGAAATATTTAGGGTATTTTTATAGAGAACAGCTCAATCCCTTCTTTTGCAGTTCCCAGAATGGGTGGTTATCACAAAATGAATCCTCAGCCAGTAATGTTAAGCAATCATTTGCATTATTTACTGTCCATCATTGAGATTACATCGTACACACAGAAAGATTAATTTCCTCCTAGATTTTCCTCTAGTAGTTTCATGATTTTAGGACTTCTAATATGATTTCAATATGAGTTTTTTTAATATGATTTCATCACTCTCCAAGGTCCTCTGTCTATTTGTGTTTACAAGTTTTTAAAATGTCTGTTTCATTTTTGGGTACTTACTACCTTATTTCAAAATCCTGAAAATTATTTAAGATATATTTGTATCTATGTCTGGATGCAAATGCAAGTGTGTGGAGCCAAAGCCCTGGTCTCTGAAATATCTGTTTAAAGCAAGCATTTCGTAAGCTCTCCTCCTTAAATTAATGTCATGGATTACGTTGTTCTTTCAACCATGCAGGCTGAAACAACAATAGGTCTCATTAATTAATTAATGAGCAGGATAAGAAAGAAAAGAATCAGCTTATCACAAATACATTCAACAGTTTAGTCATAATAAGGTGCTCTTATCGCCATGTGACCTTTCAGGACACAGGACTGAGCAAAATGGGCACAGCTTTCTTTATAAAGGTCAGATGCTGTTGAAATTTCTCTTCCACACAGAACAGAATTTGTTTTACCCTCCAAGTTCTCACAAGGTGAAACTTGTCAGCCAAATTCAGTTCAAATATCTGATCCTAAGGTGCCGGTGTCCCAATATTTTTGCCTTTTTAGCCGAGAAATTCTACAAAAATTGGAATAATTTCTCTAAAGCTCCTCTGAAATGGAGTAATTTTCATTTATAATGGTATTTCAGTCTTAATTCCTGTAAGCGCCAGATTTCTCCTTCCACCTTTGAGTCAAGAGCATGCTCAGTTTCACCAGTTTGATTTAAAGGCCAGAAAGTTGTTTAAGAGAGCTGACCGCCCCAAAATCTGCATAAAGCTTAAATATGGTGGTGAGGAGGGAGGACAGCTACATGGTAGTTTTAATGATATGATTAAAGCTTTTTGAATCATCTTGGCTTATACCAATGGGGTTTTTTTCAACATTATAGCATTATTTCAGGACTTCAAGAAGAAGGGCTGAGTTCTTGTTCTGTTACTGCAAACACAGTAAAAACCAGTCTGACCTCTGGTGTGACCTGAGGCAACAGGAAAACCATGAAGAGAAAATGGAAAGTCACAGAAAAAAGGTGATCTAGTTGTTATATAGCCATGTGTTGATGATCTTAATGCGTTTATAATACTTCTTATTAGCTTTCTTGTTATTTACTGGCCTTTATATATTGTTATATTCATTGTCCATCTATAATAACCATGTCTGAGCAGACTTTTCCAGCATAACAACCTGCACAGAACTGTCAAATAAACCAACCTGCTTCACAGATAACTAATTTAAACATCCATATCCATGCTCGTCCCACAAAAAGAAGCCTGGGAACATCGAGGGCAGGTTTAACCGCTTGTCTTACTAAGACTAGTAGTGCATGAGTTCTGTAACCTCCATTATCAGTGATCTCTCACATTACTGCAGCTGATTGACTGGAGCATGACAATTTCATTTCTCATGAAAGGTAAACCAGACAGATCTGTGCAGCTGGCAAAAATTACAAAAAATGAGAAGAAGTGAAAATCCCTTAGACTCATCTTGGCCTTCTGCCTTTTAAGGAGAAAGTGAGTCCAGCGACATAAATTCTCCACAAAATTAGGACTGCAAAGGAATCCATGAATCACAAATGTTGTAGCCTAATCTTTTATTATTGCTTGCATTTTCCCTCAGGACTGCAAGGCATTGTGCTTCTGGAATTAGGATGCTAGACTCAAAAAAGAAAATGAGATATTCTTCCTGACCTCCTGCTCAGGAAGTTACTAGAATGGTATTTATTTTCAGTGACTAAACCCTGGGTTAACCATGCCCCAGATTAGCAGGGCAAATCACCTCTTCCAGTTGAAAGTGTTTTGCTTTAGCCTGTAAATAACCAAGCACATTTTTCAACACACAAGAACCTTGAATTGCAGTAATTAATTCATGAGACATGGCAGTTGAAGAAAACGTGTCCTGTTGATTAAATTCTTGGATGGGAATCAATGGCTTCATTGCTTGGGCGTATTAACTTTCTAAAGATCATCGCTGTGTGTTCCATTACAGGGAGCACAATGGACTGCACATCCTTTTCAAAGTCAGGGCAGATTGGTAAAAGAAATAGATTACTTGAATTTTTTTCTTCAATTTTCATATTTTATAGCTTGGGAGTGACCTACTCTGCCACACTGAGCTGGATATTCATTACATTCCCTGAATATATGCATATATGCAAACTATTTCAGTGGACTTATTTGGATATGAGTAGGGGTCTTTTGAGGGTCTTTGGTGATCATTTGGGAACATCGGATTCCCCAAATTTCCCTTCTGTGGTTCCGGATCTTCTAACGAATCTTTTCTCCTTGAGAATATCTCGAGTATGTGGTCAGGTTGAGATGTACTTCTGTTATCATTCTTTGCTCTGACACACAATCTTTGTTCTCAAAAGTAAGAAGTCTACTAGTACATTTTATCACATATTATTCACTGATATAGGTATCAAACATTATTGTGCTAAAGTGAAAAGAATTTTCCAACATCTTCCCCCACTGCTGCACAGATTCCTTTTTAAAGAACTTGTTGGGTAATGCTATCAACTTTTTTTTTTTTTTTAATGAGTTCCTTGGTTTTGCTTTTTTTTCCTTACCTTTTTTTTATCTAAAACTTATTTGCCTCATGTTCTGTTCCTGCTTTCAGTGATTTTCTTCTAAATTTTTGTTCTGCAAGGAAAAGAAGAAACAACCAAAACTTCTGGAACAAAGCTGAAATTGGTCAATAGTTACCATTCAGGAAATATGCCTGGCTCACTGTACAAATATAGGACCTACTGCTGTCCCATTTGGTATGAGGTTGGTGACAGAAATGTTTAGTTTATTCTGGAAATGGCTCCAAATGACCATGCAGGAGTCTCCAGGCTTCTGAACTGTTCTCCATAATGTCCACCTTTGGTTAAAGGACAGATCTTACCAGATCTGCTTCCACCCCACGGTGGGTATAGCACATGGCCTGTCCCAAGCACTAACACTTCCTTAAGAATGTGGCCATATTCTCCCCGAGACAATCCACAGTGCACCTTTTTTACCTGTTTTTGTGGCAAGATTAGAAGAGCAAAGAAAACATTGTTTCTTAAAGTTTTTTAAATTTTCTCTCCAAAATCTGCCATTTCTATGACATTCTACACAGATTTCCACTTCCAGGGCCAGAAAAAGTTCTTTTACTCGGCATTATTTGGTATTTTGAGCAGACACATGGTTAAAAATCTTTTTTCTCTAACAAAGGAGGAGCTGGAATCCTGATGTGCAGAATATGCCAGAGTGTTGAAAAGATAAATAGCGCTGCTCCATTAACATCTTAATGAACTTACAGAAAAGCCCATCAGATGTCTCAAACTCATGTTTCACACATGCTGAACAGTCTTGTGTTTGTTTTGCATTCCTTTGAAGTCCTTACATGCAGAAGACCATCACAGGATTTTTTTTCTCAACCTCAAATATTGGGAGCAGTTGCAGGTCTGACTTGGAGCATGGTGCTGACTGCTGATTTATGGCATACCAGAGAGAAAACAAAGTGCCAGGCCTTTCTCATGAACACCACCTGTTTCAGACACTGTCAAGTCACCAGCCTTTTGAACCTCTGATTTCGCTGCAGGTGTGGCAATGAGAAGGAGGAAAGGGAGCAGGGGAAGGACAGAAAGATTTCAAGGCAAAAGCTCTAAAAACAAAGCTGCAGTTTCCTTCCAGCCCAGGGAGTACACCAGAAACGTCCCTGCCTGAAACAAAGCAGAGGGAGGAAGGGTGAGGTTGAATTTTGTGTTTTACAGTCTATCTCAATTCCACATGAGCATTTATTATAGGTCTGGCCTGGAACATAGTTATTTCTGCATCACCACAGAAGAGATCAACTTGTTTTGGCATTTGGTTTACAAAATAGTTTTGCAGTTTCACAGGTACACTCTGAGATGGACCATTTCCAAGGTCCTTTTAATCTGTGAGACATATGACAACTATGAAGGAACACAATTTTCAATCTAAACCCTTTTGGCAGTGATTTTCAAAATACCTTAAAAGACTGAGTGGAAATCTAGTATTTAACTCAAATTTTTAAAAATTCTTGCATTGGAATTTCAGGAATTGAATTTCAAATTCTGTAGCCCTATCAGACTCACTGTTTAATAAAATGAGATGAAGGCATTTAATTTTTCGCAGTTCAGGTGGGGCAATTATCTGTAGGGTGATGAGAGAAGGAAAGAAATCGCTCCTCTGTGATGCCAACCTAGAAGGCTAAAAACATTCTATGGAAATTTTATCTCATATATCCATAAGCCATGGATCCTGGGAATATTAATACTGTGGACTGACATTTTTGTTAACAGAACATCCCATGTGTCAGGCTTGAGAGCCACAAACAATCCTGCTGCCCAGGGAAGACTGGGAGCTGCAGACAGGGTTTTTCTGGGAGACCCTCCTCCCTGGTTGAGTCACCAGGTGTGGAAGGGACCCCCTGGATTTCTGAAGTCCTTCTCAGAGTGAGGCTGGATCCAATCCCAACCCCAGACTCAGCCAACAATTTATGTCTAAACGATTGTATAGGTGTAATAGACCCTTTGGGTTAAGGACGGCAAACCAGGTGTATTTATATAAAAGTTATTTATTATAGTACCAGATGAAGAATTGTTTGCACCTCGTGGGTAAATACAATGCTTATTCTTCAAAAACCACTGGCCTATGGAACCACACAATGCTCATTCTGTAGGAAGAAGAAATGGAAAGCCACCAGCCCAGTTGTGCCAAGTTTTACCAGTTCACTGGGTGGTCAGGTGTGACTTTAGGGTCACCAAACACCAGGAACCACCACAGAGACCTGCAGGAGAGAAGAATGCATGAGTAGAGGGGAGAGAACACCTCCCTGCCAAGGATTTCAGGGAAATTATTATTGTTTGTATGTTTTTCCTGGGAAAAAACTATCAATATGTATGTAAAATACAGTGTATGAACAGGAGCTTTTTCTGTTCTCAGCAGGCTCAATATTTCAGAGGGGATTTCGTGCATCCTGCTGAATAAAGAATGCCTGCTGCTTAATTCTACATTGGCGTTAAGGAGTTTTTATTTTTATCTATTTTTGGTTACATTCTGATCATGATTGGACCAAAAGATTTCAATCAGAATTCTTTACTACACAGTACAGGTAGCTGAAACTACTGCATAGCATAGTGCACTATTTTTGAATCAATGTCGAAACAATTGCATTAAAGCTAAAGAATCAGTTTTTAAGTAGAGGCTGGTGTTGCTTATCCACACCAAGACGGGGCAAATCTCTCTCTCAGTCTCAAGAGATAACCTCGAGGGGAGGAATCCCTCTCCAGGGAGGAATCGCCACACACACTCAAAGAAGAGGTGTGTGAGAAAATCCTCTCTCTAAAAACTGGAACTGGGCTTTTATAGCATCAGGTGATGGACTGTCAGTCAGACATTGGCAGGCCAGCTGTGTCAGCTCAGCAGCCTTAGATAAGTTATCAGCACTATCACTTGTTGGTTCCTTTATCGGGTACTTCGCCACGCCTGCCACATCCTCACCTCACTCTCAGGAGGTTTGGCTTTTGCCACTGATGGGTCGGGCTGGTCTCAGCATTATTCAGCACCAAAAACACCCAGACACCCCCTTCTCCATTCACCACTGACAGGGTACTGTCAGAGTTGGTTTACCCCCATTCCAGGCAGAGCATCCTGCTACAATAACTCCTCACTCCATTTTTTTCTCTAGAGGACATTAAGTGCTGGATGCGGGTTGGAATACTTCTCAGACGGTTTTTCCCCTCTCATTCTGATTATATGGATGGAGAAGCATTTACTGAGGAGTTGTTCGTTTTGTTGTTGATTTGTTTTGTTTTTTTTTTAAGAAAAGGGTCCTTATGAGCTGAGAGCAACATTTCCACCTTCAGAAAGCTCTACCAACTGGAGTGCTTGGATTCTGGGACAAGAGATAGTGCTGATTTAATTACTTACAATGCTGTTGTCAATGTGCAAACAAGCTTTCTGACTGAAGACTGTCATACCAGGAAGCTGCTTGGCAGAATAAGAAATGGTATCTTAAGGACACTTGTGTTGCTTAAGGTAAAGCAAGTGTTGTAAGGCACAATAGAGACTTTGAAAAGCAGCACTGGCTTGTTGTGATTATAAATCATATTTATGTCACTTCACTTGTCACAGACTCAGAAAAGCCTTACAAACTTGAGTCATCCTGGATGACATCCAAACCTCCTACATACAACCTGTAAAAAATGGTCCTTTATAAATATATATCTTAAATATCCTACCCGTCTCCAGGAGTGACTGTTTGATATTCTGTTGTCTTTGTGTTGTAAGAGCCTTATGCGTGGCAAATCACATATAATTTCTTACTGTTTTCCTAGTAAGACCTTAAAATCCTTGAAACAGGTAGGAGTCAGCTTCCTAATAACATACACATGACTGAGAAAACTAAGAAAATATTGGGAAGTCACTGCTATTCTGGTACATAGTGCATTACTCAGATGTTCCTGTAGACTGGAATTCAACTTTTTATATAAGCACTGAGTGAATATGAATGAAATATTCTCAAAGTACTTAAAACATCCCAGATCTGCCATCAAGCACTGGACATCCTGGGCAATTTCCCATCAGTGACTCCACATGAAAAGTGGGAACCAGAGACAAATCAAACTCTGAGAACCCTAAGAGCACTCAGTATTAAGGTTTTAACAGCCATAGCAGATGTTGAACAACACTAAAAAGGCACAATTTAGTTTTTGGATCAAAGCTGGAGGACTCTATGTTTTGCTACATCTCTACCACTCTTGGGAACATTGCTTTACTAGATGTTTTTTAAAATCGGAAATAGATGCTTTTCTTGTTTTCCTGGTGCATACCATGGACAATAAACCTGTCACTCGAAATCATCTGAGATCTGATGTGCACAGGACCTAACAGGGTGAGCTTTATATCCCTTTCTGCTCCCTCATCAGACACCACTCACTGCCAGCCCAGCTTGCCACCAAAGGAATTTGGGTTGTTTAAACATCGTGAGGTTTGTATTTGTTTTGTTGACATTCAGAGGGTGAGTGCGTTTAAATGAAATATGGGACCTTGGTAAAACTCTAGCATCCAACCTTATCAGCAGTGTACCAATTTTCTCACGTTGTTTCTGGATCTTCGAACTCTGAATAAAACCTGCTTTTATAGTATCTAACACACAACTGAGCCTCAGAGCAGCTTATGAACTGCTGGATTCTTTTAAAAATTATGCCGGCAAATATTTAAGTGGGTAAAGTGTCCTTTTTAGAAACTTGTTTACTCACCTACTACATTGTCATAATCTCCCTTTTAATTGCTGTATATTTATTGGATTCCGACAAAGAGTTGCAAAACATGCCTCTGCTGATTGCATACATTTAAACACATTTAGATAGCACTTGCCTTAAGCAATTGGTGCTGTGAAAGCAATCCTTATGTAAAAGGGGTGAAAAAACCCTGTAAACTAAAGAGGAGACAATGTTCTGTCATCTTCAGAAACACACAGTCAGTCAAACAATAACACTGAGCATGCTAAAACAGTGGAAAAACCCCAAGCATTATACGTCAGCATTCCAGTATCTTTCACAAATGGTTCTTGCAGCTTTGTGACAAGACACAAGACATCAGTCTTCTCCCTATCTGCAACAATAAAATCATATGCCACTTGGGACATGTAATTTATTTTTTCTGTCTCACATGCAGGAAGTGGTTTTTTCATGCACTAAAATGCTGTGAAATACACATGGAACAGTTCTGTGCCAGTGCAAAACTTCACTGGGATAGTATCATAATAGTGATAAGTGAGGAATAAGGTATGCCACGGTAGATTTCTCTGTCGTATTTAGACACCTGGAAAAATTATTTGCACAGACTGTTCTGTCATCTAAACAGTTGACTTGGTTGCCTTAATGGGTCATCATTCTTTTCTTTCTGTGAGAAGGTCACCAGCATTCACAGATCACCCTGATGCAACAATTAGTATTGGCACCTGGTTCCCTCTCACTCTGACAGTAGAAGACATGAAGGAGGTACCAGCTATGCCAAGAGGGAAAGAATGAGGGGAAGGAGTGCAACGCAAATTATAACCCAGGGAAAAGGCGGCGGAAGTCACTAATGTGATTAAACCAAAGAATTCCTCAACAAAAGAATGTTCAGCGACCTGTTTCTATCACAAGTATTTGTTATGACACTGGTGTGTCTCGAGAACGAATCGCTTCCAGTGCACGGCAGATTCTGCCTGAAAAACCCATTAAATAACAGTATTAGAAAGTGTGTGAGTAGATGCCCAGCAATTCGAACATCTCCGCGTGCCTGCACTGCTTCTTGCTTGAATTTAGTAATGAAGAAGATTAAAGCTGTCAGTTACATACAAGGGTTAAGAACTCCAAAAGGATTTATGATCTCTGTGCAGTCTCCAGGGAGAATAAGCAGACTGCTCCCTGCCAAAACACTCCTAAGCTGCCCTGCAGTGAGGAGCATTACAGGAAAAGTACCAGTTAGACAGGGGGAGGGGGAAGAGCTAAGGAATAGGGAAGTGCAGCTGTCAGCATTTTACCTGCTGTGTATATTCCCCATTCTTACTCCAGTGTGCTTCCTCTTTTCTTTCAAGAAATGTATTTAAATTGACTCAAATTTAATGCAAAGTTTAATTAATTCAAGTTACGGAGTACTAGTACATCTCCTGCTGCATATAGAAACTTCCTTAGAATAACGAACTTAAGGAACTCAGAAATAATGAACTGCTAATAGTGAAATACTAATGAAGATGGCTCCTTTCTCAATTTGCTTATTCAGTGCTTGAGCCAATATTAATAGTTTACAACTGATGGATGAGACAATTATTGTTTTAGCACTCTCCTGGAGAATAATGTTTATCAAACTGTAGTGAAAGGTTACAGTATTTTAGTACCTGAAAATCTGGAAATATCATTTGCTTTCAGCTCATCTAGGTGTTAAAAGAAAACCACCTGGAATTATTACAGTCCAGTCTCTTGTCAAAACATAATCATATCATCTGCCCCTGCCTTTTGCACAAATTTACCAGTCAGCATAGGTCTTTCAATCACTAATTTCTCAAAGTCCTCGTGAAGGGGTTGTTGAGAGGACAGAAACCTCAGATGAGGAAAAAAATCTGTGATTTGACTGCAGATCTGCAGCTGAGGCCAACAGCTTATGAGCCGCAGCTGTGTGAAGCCTCCAGCTGGAAGAACACGCATCTCTGTAAATATCAAAACCATGCCTCAACCGTAGTTCACCTCACCGAGCAGTCCACATTTCCACAGCTGCATCAGACTGTGGCAAAGGTGATGATAAAGGTTTACAAGAGCTTAAGCTCACCCACACGCTTAATCACGCGATTCGCGTAATTTGGGTTGGCATTTTAAAAACTGCCCAGTTGGCACTGGATCTGCTGCACAGGAGCACGGTCAGCAGGGGTCAACCCAACCTTGAATGTGGAGCTGGGGGGGGTTGTTTTTCACTGCACAGCTTTTCCCCACTAGTGATGAAGAAGCAGAGTTTTGCCAGCCCCAAAAAGAGAGGAAAACAAGCCAAAGGGAGGGTTTCACTATCTGGCACAGGGAAGGGCCATGACGACTGCACCTGAGTAGCCTTTTCAAGCATAATGTTGCATGTCCTCACTTGTGTAGCAATTTATATCTTGTTTGCATAAGGTGTGTGAATGAGATGCATCTTTCCTGTGAAATGGGAGCATTTCTGAACAGTTATGTAATAAAGGTATTAGCTTGCCTGTCTGCATGCATAATGCCAAAGGAAAGGGAGAATTGTGGCTGAAACTGGAGGAAAAATTAAAAGGCTTACAGCTTCTCTATGACTCCAAATCAAATTTCTGTACATCTTGGGTCAATACCTTTCCACATCATAAAACACTGGCAATAGGGAATGCAGTGGGTTGCAAGTTGTGCACAAACAACCTAACTGTGGCTCTGAGCCCCAAGTACTGCTAAAACTGGGTAAGTAGGGCAAGAAATTGATACCTCTGTGTATTAGATTGACTCCAAAACATACATTCTTAGTGTATCCTCAGTGTGAAGTAATTTTCATATGATTTCATTGGGGGTTTTAATCAAGTGAGCATCTATGTATAATAATTCATGTGAGAAAAAAACCCATCAGATCACTTAGAGATGCAGTTCTACCTGAACTGTGCAATTCAGCACAGTTTGGGTTAAGTTGGCTGCCAGAATGACTCACTGAAGCTGGATCATTACATTGGAAAAGAGCTCTTCTGGAAGGAAATTAATGAGCTGAAGGTACAATCTAGCAAGACCCAGGATACCAGTATCAGTTCCAAGCAAATAGGCGGTTTCTTTATGGAACACGTGTATTTTTGGATAGCACTAAGACAGTGCCATAAGGAACTGTAGGAGGAGAGCAGATTACAAGCCAGGATCTCAGAAAAAGTCAGAGGCAGGAAACAAGCAGAAGAAGCTGTGGGGAGCCTGTCTAGATCCAAAAGTCTCTTTAGAAAGACTGAAGTTAGAAACTGAGAAGGTACAGAAAGAGAAAGACAAGTTAATATATCTTCAAATTATATAATGCTTCTATTGTTATCCCCATCCCTTCCATGCCAGAGCTAACAACTTCATAAATCTTACGACTCTTTTTTTTTGTCGGGAAATGAACTGAAGCAGTACTCCAGCATCCCCTTTTTCCTTTCAGTTCCACTGCTGAGCTCCTGTGTCACTCTTGTCACTTCAACACCTGACTTGTTCCTTTTCCAGGCAATGCATGATGTTTTAGCCTTCTGTGAATCCCTTTCCGGCATGGTTCCTCCTCCACGTGGCCCAGAAGTCCTAGGCAGATGGTTGACAGAAGTTCACTACATTTTGTCTCTAGCCACTCACTGAATATGTAAAAAATTCAAACCAGGAATAAATACCATAAATCGACCACAAAATTATCAGGAATACAGTTCCTTCCAGCACTCCACTGTTGGACACTAAAATCGGTGTAAAACAAGGAAAAAATCTTAATATTTCTTGTTTTTTCAAGTCCCAGGATTTGTTTTTTTGCTTAAGTTAGCAGTAGTCTCATAGTCAGGTGATGGTAATTCCGTGCAATCCCTGACAAATTCTCCTGAACTTTTTCTGTTCTAGAGTATGTAGCTTTTTGGGATTTCTCTCAAATAATTTTACCTGTTTGAAAGTTAGATGTCTTCCATAGAATCTAGGTAGCTTCTCCAATGGAAAGGCAGGCCCTTCCCATCTATCTTACATTTCTATCTTCAGGTGGGTGAATCATCCACTGGAGATGCTTATCTCTCTCCATTAGTGCACTGTGAGAATAGGCAGGTAATTTAAACCTGGTGTTTAAATTTAGGTGGTTAAAATTCAAATAAACCATTCTGGTAGTGAATAGATAAAAAAAACATTGTGGACAAACAGTCTTTAATAAAGGTATTTATCATTAATTACATTAACATCCAGAAGATGTTCAGAGCACACTGACTAGACCATTTTCTTTCTTCTGGTCAATATTAGGACCATTCTGCCTATGTTGGCAAGAGTTAGAAAGGGGAATGTAATCATTTTTAAATCAAAGCTGTTTAATGGCAGTGCTGCATTCAGCTTTCCTATGCTGAGTTCTGATACTACGTTCCCATGTTCCTATGTTTCTATCCTAGGATACCATGTTGAATTATGCTGACTTCTGATACTCTGCGGAAATGTACAGGAGCCCTGACTATCACGGGAAAAACACTTCCTAGATATCTTTAACTGGCTTTGCAGGATCACAGGATGCTTTTGAAATCCCTGATATGAATGATAATTCAAGGTGACCCCCAAAGACAGCAGCATACCTAGGAACAAAACCTATTTATTCTCAATCTGCTGTTTCAAATATGAGGTGTTTTTTTCTGGTTTCTAGGATTAGCTTTTTACCACAAAATTGGAGAATTATAATCACAGAATACCAGCATCTCATGCAGCATGTATTCAAGGGAGCCCTAGACGCATGGATGAAATTCCCAGAGGCATCCATCACACATCAGAGTAATAGTTTGTTTACTTTGTTAACTCACATAATTCACACATTTCCTCTTTTTTCATCTTTTTTTTTTCCCTGTGAATTATTAATTGAAAGCATTATTTTCTTACCAATAATGAAAAAAAGCAAACATTATTTGATCATGACCTTGACTCATGACCTTGTCCAGGCAGCAAAGCGAAATCTTGTGACTACATAATGAAAACTGCAGACTCAAAGAACAGAAAACTGAATTCAGAGAGCCTGCAATCCCCTCAGAAGGTAGCTGGCAGGTGAAACGAGTGAGGAAGAGCCTCGGCAGCGAGTGCTGCACTGTGGCCTTTCAGTCCATCACAAAGGACGTGCCTGACACAGGTTTATCCACTTTTTAAAGGGCAGGAGCAAGAGGAAACCTTGTTCCCTGAGTGCAGCTGATCCGCAGAGAGCAGCAATGTTTTTCCTCTGGCACCTGGGAGAACACTTCCATGGCTTGATCCCTGCACATTTGAGAAAAAGAAGCACTGCAGCATTCAGGAAGCGCCTGTCTTTACCAGTTTTGCTTGTTTGTGTTATTGGGAGCTATCTGCCATCTTGTTACAAAGTGACTTCATCTGAGAAACTTGCAGCCCCTTACAGCCAAGCGTCAAAGAATGCAAACAGCGAGGCAGAGAGGGTAGAAGTTTAATATTTACTTAGTGTTTTAAAACAGAACATCTATTCCAACACACATAGGGGTTTAGATGCCATGGAAAAGGCAGAGCTCTTGTCTGAGGAGCAGTGCACCACCTATTCTCATCCTGTAGCCTTCCCTCTTCTACTTCTCAGCTTTAATGAGACTTCACAAGCAATTCTGTTTCCACATCAATTTGCACATTGCCATGTCCTTGTCAGAATAATTTTTTGCTTTCTTTTTTTTTTTTGTCTGGAACATTACTGAGAGGAGAGATAATTGGAGGATGTGTGTAATTTCAAACACTTGCAGATTTGTATAAAGTTTAATAGTTTCTTGTTTATGTTTCCCATGACTTACAGAATTGGGAAACAGGCCCAAATCAATAAGCTAAGTCATATGCACTGTGTAAATATGGCCACATCCCGAAGAGAAGCATTAAGTGGGAGGGGACTGGACACTAGGCAGTTTTTTGTTGATATTTTGTACATCAGTACATCCTGTAAAAAGGATAATTATGTATGTGGCACTCTTATGGCTTGTTTTTCAGAAACTAGAATACTAACATTTAGTAGGTTTTTAGTTGTAGTTATTCTGTTTAATACAGGTTTAGTCTTTTATTATTCAAAATCCTGGCAACAGGTACTCAGACCTTTCTTTCTAAATCCATGCCTTTATGTTCCAGGTTGTAGTTCAGAATAACCCAAGCCCAAAGCATTAATTCAGGCACAGGCATTTTAATATTTCTCTTGGAGCTACGGTTCCTACACAGTACTTGGGAAAGCTGTTTCTCAAAGGAATGGCCTTTCAGAAGATAAAGTGAGCACAAGCTTGAAAGAAAAGCTTAGGACAGGAGCTTATGACTAATCTGATTCAGCCAGCTGATCGTGGCATGTCTCTTTCTCAAGCTAATCAGCCTTCAGTCCTTTCCTGGTGGTAGTAACCATTCAAGAAGCTTAGTTTCAACCTGCTAAACCCCTGTACTTGTCATTCACTCGCACTGGCTTCCTCTCGTGTATTCCTTAAATTCCAAGTGTTTTCTGCACCAGTCCTCTGCTGTCTCTCACTATTATGGATCTGTCTTCCCTCATGAGAGTTAAGTAATAGTTATCAGGCATGTTGTAAGAGAGCCAACGATAAGGAAAGGCTGCCTGGGGCTCATGTTGTGAATATTTCAGCTGTGGCACCCACAACAGTCTACCTCACATGTGGCTAGACTGAAAACTCCCAGGCAGTCCTAATCCTAACCTCGGTAACAAGGTTATCGTGAGACCCAGCTCCACGGTCAGCAACATCCAGTCCAGCCAACATCCAGACTAAATCCACTGGAAGCTCATGTCATCTGCCTTTGACCCCAGAGAGGTCATTGCTTTTGGCCTCTAGGTATGTTTTCTGGGGTCCAATCTTTGTGAATTCATTGAGGGATGGTTTGTAACACCAGGGAGGTGGGTTTAATGAATTCTGCCTTTTCAGCCTAACTAAACAATCCACTTTGGGGGCCTTGGGACATTCAAAGTTGGGTTCTTCATAATGTTTTAGGCCTGGGGAGGCACACNAAGATAAGTCATAGAGGACAGTCATCCAAGTAATTCTGAAGTTTTGTGCTGGACCCAGATGGGAACAAAACTCACAAAATTGCTATCATAACTTGCATGTCAAGCTCTCTTCATGTACTTATTAATTTTTTTGCTCCAGTAATGACTACAGAGTAAACGTGCACAGGTCCTTCCTCATCATTGCATAAAATTAAATATGTAGAAATATATATTGTTACTTTTTTTAGTGCTTTCTGAAAGTATATGTGGAGCCTTTCTGAGGTACATGATGTCCTGCTTGCAGCCAGACAGCCAGTGAGAAGATCAAGCATTCTGTGCTATGCAAAACTGACATTCTGAGAACATTACACCTCCTGAACATTAGCCTGAAAGCAATTTACCAGAGTACAAACCTGCATATCATCAAATCAGAAAGATCTTACTTTTTAATGTGGAAATAAAGTGATGGGAAGATTGGGACAAACTCTAAATGACCAGAATAATTTTATTTAGCAGAGATCATCTTAATCCAAGTGAACTTCAAGTCTGAAAATGCTCTGCAGCACCTAATGCTATGTGTTTCTTCACATCCACCTTGTTCATATCAACACTTGACTGATCATCCCAGGAACGGTCCATGCAACAGGATTAAAAAACCTTCTCACTGCTGCTTAGGCAAATTTTCAAAATACTTTCTTCAGTTTCTGAGTCACCTATCAGTTTGTAGAGCTGATGGAGGCATTGGGGTGGCCCTGCCCATATGCATGGGGTGAGAATGTGCACACGGTGCTTGCAAAACAAAGAAAGTGGCACAGGCACAGAAATGCTGATCCCGGCAAAAGTCTGCCAGAGAACCAGCTGACCAAGGGGGCAAGGCTCTAAGAACATTTTATTGTCATTGTTGCTATCAAAATACAAGTGTTGTTTCCAACTCCCCTGCTACTGGGCATCTCCTGAATAGTCTAGTACCCTCAACATTGCTACACGTACAACTCTGTGAGATCTCAGCCTAAGGGACATTCTTTTGTCTCCCTCTGTAAATATTTAATTACTGGCTACAGCGTAACATCCAGTTGACATAAGCATGCACACATCCTGGTGTCTATGTTTCCATTACCTTATAGTCACACAATATTTGTGTGTATCATGCTGTGTTAGAAGTAATTTCAACGTTTTGCATCATATAAAAACCACTGTGCAGCATATTGGGTATTTTCACAAAGATGTGCAAAAATCCACACAATCATAAACTGATAATGTCTGATAATTAAAATTCAATTTAATAACACCACAAATGTATCGATATGCAAAAGAAAAATAAATTGTAAAAAAACCTCTTAAAATTTAGTGATCCATTTCATAGAAATCTGACTTACAGAGAAGGTATTCCTGCATTTTGATTCCTGCATAAAAATGCATGGAAATACTTACACTGCATTGAAACTCTAAGCTCTGCTGTAGTATATAAGATTTTATGAAGGTATGTCAAGTAAATTGTTCATATCTGGATCGCAGCAATACAGCAAATCTAACCCAAGATTCAAAACACAGCAGAATGCATATTAAACCCCAACAATTCTGCCCGAGAGGTATTTGTAAGTGGTTTGTTTGGATGTGGGATAGCTTGTTCCATTTTTTACTTTTTCAGTAGAAAACAAGTAAACTCAGCGCTCGAAGGTGAAAAGAAATGTGAAAGCACTTATCATTTCATGAACGTGTGGAAAAGATGGCACCATCTTTGGCTTTGTTGTTATTAAAATCACTGTTTCTGCAGAGAGCCACTTAGGTTCCTGTGCAACAAACTCCTTCAGCTAATGCCAGCATTTCAGCACCAACAAATTCTATTCCTGATCAACAAAGCATCTAGTCAGTTTCAACAGAGTTTAAATTTGTATAAAAATTGTAAGTTTAAGTGTGTGGCTCAAACTGGGTGTTCTTCTGACAAAGAATTTTATGTCACATGAATGTAAATGCCATAAATTAAACTGAAGCTGACCTCTTTCACTCTGGGAATTTCAACCTTACTCATGTAGCACTTAGTCTGAGGTTACTCTACTGAAATTAATCAGTTTTGCTATCATGAGGGTTAGATTTAAATTTTAACTTTAAAAAAATCCCAACCAACAACGTATTTCAATCCAGTTCACAAGGAATGGTAGTTTTGTCTAATGCAGATTTCTAGGTTTTAACAATATAGAGGATACTGTTTAAATCTAAATTCCACCAAAACTTAGTAAGCAGCACACAACAAACAAAGGAAAATGTATTCCTCAAAGTGCAAGTTGTCAAAGTACTTCATAGTTCTAATAATAGCTTTCTGGCATTAACAACCTAGAACACAAATGACATCCGCTGAATATTTGTTAATTGTGTTTTTCAATTGCTTATGGCTACACCAGAGGATATATTCCAGGCTCTGATTTCTATTAATAGATGCCTGCTTTGGAAAGCATGAAACTCCCTCTGTCCTATGCAACATCTCCATGGCTGAGTCCCCATCTTTTACACCACCTACTCTCAATAAAATACATATAAAAACTCCCTTAATATGTAGGGAATATCCATGTGGATGCACAATGCATTGTTCTGTAAGTTCTGTGAAAGCCTGTGTGAGCCCTTAAGAAATGCAGAAGTTTAATTAATCTGAGCCAGCAGTTGTATTTAAAGCTTTCACAGACTCCAGTGCTCTGTAACCCTTCAGGAATAGGTGAGGTTCAGTTCAAAGGGATGTTTATCGTAGCTATCTAAATGTATTGAGATTAGACTGAGCTGTAAATAGAATAAAGTGAACTTTCTTACCAGGCATCTATTAATTTCTCTTTTGATCACTCGGAAACAATTCAAGTGGAATCAGAGCCCTAGCCAAAACCTGGAACCAAGGAGCTATAAAGTTTACACAATGCTTTGATAACAGCTGTCGAATTTCAGAAAGTTCTGACAAAAACGGATGTCTGCGTTTTAGCTCTTCAGCTTTACCAAACTGACTGAATCTAAAGAAGGGCCAAAGGTATGGAAGTTTTCTCCCCAGTTTTGGGACCCTATGAAGCTAAATGCTAGTCCATATTACATGAGCACAAATAATCTGTCCCACCATCACCATTAAGTCCCCCTCTGTTTCTACACCCATAAGGAGGAAGACATATGCTAAAGTACTTGCTTCCGCATGAGTGTTTCCAATAGAAAATACAAGATTTACTTTGAAAAGTCAGACGATGTAAAGAGGGCAACATGATTTAATCCTGAAAATGCTGTGGAATTATCTCCTCAGAAGATGTAATATTGCTGCAACAAAAGCAGATATTCTAAAATTTGCAGTATTTATTAATAAAATCTTATCATTATTGTGCCAGTAACACTACTAAATTAATTGTTCTTTTTGTACAACAAGGAGATAGTCTTTTAAGAACTATTACCCTGTTTTTCCAAAAATGTCCTTGAAAAGTACATACCCAATGCAGACACAAACATTTACATGTTGCAGCTCGTGCTACAGATAAAAAAAAAAATTCCATGAAAACATATTACGTATGTATTGACAAGTTGGATAAGAATGCAAAGACTGATCCAGGAACATGTATCTGCTACTTTTGGCATGGAATTAGCCTGACATTACACCTGCCCTGGCTAGGTGAAAGATTGCCTAGATATGAAAAGGCGGAACAAACACCAACCATGACGCTTTCATGCGAGAGGCTGGAGAACTTTGTGGTGTGAGGGTAGGGCAGATAGAAACGTCTGCTCAAAAGCTCTCCAAGGGCAGAGAATCAAAGCTACTTAAACACCAGACGAGAGAGAGGCAGTGGGAAATCTACCGTTGCGGGTTTTATCGGGCAAACATATATCCTGAATGTCATTGGGGCAGTTGATTTGTCTTATCCCAAAGCTACAGTTACACACCTTCTGAAAAATCTGTTTTCCTTCCTCCTCACCCTGCCCATTATTATTCCCATGATCTGAGTCCATTGCACATTTTTCTTGGTCAGATTTGCCTCTCTGTATCACCTAGGGCTGCAATTACTCTACTGCTTCTTTTCACAGAGGGAGAAAGAATCAAGAAGAAACCTGGGCACACAGCATCCAGAAGCAAAGGTTTTATTCACCAGTGGCAGAATCCTGTGAAAAACAGCTCTCTTCTCACAGAACAGGTGACAAAAACCTGCCCTCTCCTCTCCTTGCCTGACAGCATCGGCAGTCCTGAGTTTCGATGCAAGCACTGACATAACCTCTTGGGTTGTGAGCCAGCTCCCTAATTTTGCAAAGTTTAAGAACTTAGCTGGCCTATCTGCTCTCCACAACCAGCAGAAGGAGTTAGGACCCTCTGGAGGGAAGGTTAGAACAGTCAGTTAGGCTGACTGCCTTCTAGCAGTCCTCCCCCACACCAGTTCCAGGCTGACTCTGGGAAGATGAGGTACCTCAGCTAACAGATTAATTCATTTCATGTGAACTGAGGCTTCTGTGCAGTACAATAAATGATTTTCCTCAGAGAATAGGATTGCAAAACTAAAGGGCTCTCAGAGTTAACCTTTAACTCAAATGGCTAACCCAGTGCTTTGTCTGCTGAGGGCAGGCAAGTTCCTAGTGTTCCCATCAGAAGAGAAGGACAAGGTGCTTTGGCACAGCCAGGTTGTAGGATGCTGGCACTGGGAGACAGTTCAAATGGGAGCTCTGGAAGAGGGTGTTCTATTGCTGTCTTTGGGCAATTCCCATTCAGGCTAGTGCTGCAAAAGAGAAATTAGGAACAAAAGCAGCAAATTTATTCACAGAGAAGGGATTTTTGACAGCTAAAAGTCATGTTTGTGGTGGCGGCTTTGTAAGGTGGGGAGCAAAAGAAGGACCTGGCTCTAACTGATGGTGAGGAGAGAGAGAGAGAAAGCAGAGGGAGAAAAAGAACAGCCTTATCCTGGCAGGAAAAGAATGGTGAGAAGGAGAGGAAAGAATTTTCCCTGCATACTTTCCCAAGTAGGAACACCACTGAGGAAGCATCTGATTTAGTTGTCTGAAGGTTGTTTGCATCCTTGAGTCTTTGGCAATAATTTGACATACAAAGTAGTTACTCCTCTATTTACCAGGCAAGAAAAACCAAAGTACAGCATTTCTTTTGTGAAATTAAGGAGACAACAAATGATTGAGACCGTATCAGTCACGTGGCTTATAAAGTTTTTGGCAAATGTGTATGTGTACATACATAATTTTTTAATATTATACTACCTAAATCAGACTGTCATAATTATTTATATTTAACTAAAGAACTCCAGGTTTCCAGTATAATAAATAAATAAAAAACTGAGGGGTTGAGTTTTTATTTCCCACGAAGTTTTAACGCAAGAGTGGTAATGTTTTATCTTCCCTGTGTATCCATAGCTCCTGTGAATTGCCGGGATACATTTCAGTTAGTGTATTGTGACGATGAATCTCTAGAGCTTTTCCTGAAAATTCACTACTTTGAAGAAATGCCACTTCACATTTAGAAAATGAATGTCAGGAAAATACAACTGGCAGAAAGATATCAACTTACAGACCCACTAACCAGACTCAGAACAAGGTAGAAGGGTATCTACTACCAAACCAGTCTCCAAGCCTGAAAAGAATTTGAATAGAGGTTACAATATTTCACAGACAAGACAGGACTGAAACAAACAGATTGATGATATATTTTGATCTGGGGGTTGGTTTGTTTTTTGTTTGGTTTTGTTTGTTTGTTTGTTTGTTTTTTGTTTGTTTGTTCTGTTTTTTGGGTTTGGTTTTTTTTTAAATAATAATAGTAAATTAGCAAAGCATTTCATTTAATTTCTTCAATTTTTATCAATTAGATTTAAAAAAGCAGCACAACATAAATGTATGTTAGAGACAATGTCTCTGCAAAACAGTGGAAATATTATCCAGCAGAACCTAAGTTTTTTCTTGGTACTGTGTTTGTCCCTGATATGTGCAGAATAACTCGACTGGTAAAAAACAGGTCTTGAATTGGACCCATGTCCAAGTCAGAATGAAGGTGAAGAAATCAAGAGTGACTTCAGTTGTGTGTGTGAAATCTTTAGTGTCCAATCTGACATTAGCCAGATTAAAAACAAGACTTTTGGTACATCTGGATAGTACAGAAAGAGGGATGGCAACAGCTGCAAAAATTTAAAACATACTATGTATCATAACTTTTTGTCCTGGATTTCTAAACTTTCTGCCTTTAGCCGTGACCTTTCCTTCCTGTGCATACTGGATAAACAGAAAACAAAATTTTTACTGTGAACTCTCAGTGAATCATATTTGTATTTATGAGGCAGTTATCTTAAAGGAATAGTCATTCATCCACTAAAATATTATTTATCGAAAGAGTAATTATTTTCCAAACTGTAAGGACTACATCATGTGAAGTATTCATAGCTAACACAGCAGTTTTAATGTAAAGTTATTTTCTAATTTCATTGGTTTGCATGGTAAAATCATTACATTACATCATGTTTTAAAGTCACTCTGGTTTCTTTGAGAAAAGTAATTCCTTCTCTTTGGGAACGAATTGGTATATTGTAGCTTTTTAATTGGAAAAAAAAAGTTAATGAAATATCATCAGAAATCTGATTGAAGAGAAGATGCAAACATGAAAAATGATTGGATTATGAAGTCAAAGTTGCAGTGTTCACAGAGCACTGCTAAGTATAAGTTTTTGTGTAATCTTATTAGGGAAGGCCTTTCTGGTGTCTTAAGTTATATTTAATAATGTCTACACTTCAGTATGAAGATACAATAGTAATATTTCACAAATTGACAAGACAATTTATTTGTATCTGGTTGCCAAATGCTTGAGATGTCAACACTTCACCAACCTGTTGACAGAATTAAGGAATGAGTGGAGTGACGAGTACTGCCTTCCAGAATGCCAGTTTCAGCATTCACCTATTTTACTCATTAAAAAAGGGGAAAACACCTGCTCTCTTGTTGGAACATGAAAATACATATGTCAATATTCTACCTAAATAGAAATAATTGTCAGCTTAGCAAACTAATGGTGCCATCCATATCGTAATAAAAGTAGGAACTTAGAAAAAATACCCACATTTTTCTGTCTAATATTACATTTCTGAAGTGTATACTTCCCTTGCCATTAAATATGCTGTGTGTTATTTCCTGCAAAAGCGGTTTCCCCCAAACACTATGCAGAATCCTTCCTTATATTTAATACAAGAACATGTTACAATGGCTGGGGATGGATGACAGCGTATGCTCACCCAAGGAGCAGGAGCTGTAGGGTCAAATGGAAAAACCCGGTATGAATCATAAAAGAATCTTTTATGGAGGTCACTGTCTGTGGCTCACAACTAGGCTCAGTTGCTAGAAAACTAAATCCAGGGAAATTCAATGTAAATGTCATCATGCACTTCTATTTCCAGTTTTTATTAANTAAATATGTCTGATGAGAGGTGAAGTGTTTCAATGTGGAACTTCAATCTCCGTGTTAGAGTCCATCTTTTTTACTTCCTCTTTCCCCCCCGCCATGCTCCAAACTGCAAAATTATGTTTAATGAGGAATTTCTTTTATTAATCCACCTCTGTTTGGCATGTCTCTTAAACAAACTGCTTGACCTTAGTGGACCTCAGCAAGTTTAATGATAAATTCATTCTTCAGTGCCCTGCTGAATAGCACAGGAGAGAAACACGTGCTTACATAATTTGCTAAGTTGGGTATCTAGCAACGTACATAATTCAGCTATTCAACTGAATATTTTTTTCAATACAGAACAGATCACTAAGAATTTTATTTAATTCAGTGGCCTAGAGCAGTACTGAAATCTGTATCTGGGATCAGATACCTTTCAACCTGCTAAAGCTCAAGCTCTATTACTGACAAAGGCCAAGAGGAAAGACAGAACAGAACAAGGCAAGAGATATAAAACAGAATAGTAGCAATAGCTTTGGAGAAACAATCAGATAGGGATTCAAAATTTTGCACATAAATGAGACAAGACAGTGGCAGAATGGAGGAAAATCCTTGTCTAAGGTGTGTCTTTACTGTGGAAGGTAGCTGGTCACACAAGAAACAAGGTTTGTCTTTGTAGGGCCAAACAGAAGCACAAAAGTAATGAAGAATCAGTTATCATTTCCATTACAAAACAGAACCAAATTATTCTTTGAAGAGATCATACAGAAAAGGGATAGGAAGAAAAACTGCTGCTTGCTGACAGAGTAAAGAGATAAGAAGGAGCACTGCCAAAAACCAAAATCAGTTATTTTTGCATTTTGATGTTCTAGTTGGGAAGGGCAACCAGATTTCAAAAGAAGAGGATGTGCAGAGACAGCTGCAGGACAGTATTTCTACTGCATTTTCTTCCAGTCCATCCTGAAGATTAAGGCGTGCCTAGGATATTAATTCCCTTTGACATAAATGGGTGATGACAATAGACTGCAGTGTGTGGGATGATGTTTGCCATATGTTTTTTGACACAGTTGAAGAAGTTATTTTTGAAACTGCATAAAACAGATTTTACAATATGACATGTGGGACAAGAATGAGCTATAGTTACAGCAGAAGTTCTCCTTCTTGGTCTGAACAAGCTGCCTACAGGATGTTTTGAAAATATGAACCAGTTAATCGATCAAACCAGCAGCAAGTCAGTGTCTGTTTCGATGGTGCTTTAGGTACCTTTCATCAAGGGGGAAGCAAATGATAAAAGAAGATTCTCCTTTGAACATTTCTACCAGAATTTACATCAGATTTTGTGCTGCCAATTTAGTTTCCTAGAATTTATAAAGGTACCTGATGTCCACTTTTTCCACCAGGTGCCTCTGAATAGGGGTTTTCCTAGGAGCAGAAACACTACATGAAGTAAGCTAATGCAAACATCATCTGAAAATCCAATCCCTAAAGGGACCAGTGCCAGATACAAGCATGAGGAAATTCAGATAGCAACTTATACACTGATTTTCAGAAGAAATTCTGCCTAATCCTTGCTAAGAGTTCACATATTTGACAGAAACAGATTAAGAGCTTTAATATTTTCCTCTGCCTGAACACTGCTGATGTTTTACTGGCGATTTGAGTGGCTGGTCCTTTCTTCCCACCTACCTAAGTCTATGGCATCTGCATCAGTAAGTTATTATGCTGCGTATCATCATTTTGTAACTTAATTGATAGTTCCATTATAGTTCAAAGATTGACTATAGCTCCATTTTCCCTCTCCCAGTGCCTCACAGGATTTTGCACACACATACTAAACTCCTTCCTATTTGACCCCTCATACGAACCATAGCCTCTCCTTTTCAGTCTCTCATTTTTCCACTTCTAAGCACTTTAATTTCTATTTTCTAGAAAACTGGAAATTTTTGTCTATCGTGCTTTTCTTTTTTTATGCAGACTAATCAATCAGAACTGTCTGTATGATTTCAAATGGAGATGAGCGCCTGACTGAATATTATTGTGACAATTTCATGGAATCATAAAAAAATAGAATCATAGAATGGCTTCAATCAGAAGNATGAAGTAAGCTAATGCAAACATCATCTGAAAATCCAATCCCTAAAGGGACCAGTGCCAGATACAAGCATGAGGAAATTCAGATAGCAACTTATACACTGATTTTCAGAAGAAATTCTGCCTAATCCTTGCTAAGAGTTCACATATTTGACAGAAACAGATTAAGAGCTTTAATATTTTCCTCTGCCTGAACACTGCTGATGTTTTACTGGCGATTTGAGTGGCTGGTCCTTTCTTCCCACCTACCTAAGTCTATGGCATCTGCATCAGTAAGTTATTATGCTGCGTATCATCATTTTGTAACTTAATTGATAGTTCCATTATAGTTCAAAGATTGACTATAGCTCCATTTTCCCTCTCCCAGTGCCTCACAGGATTTTGCACACACATACTAAACTCCTTCCTATTTGACCCCTCATACGAACCATAGCCTCTCCTTTTCAGTCTCTCATTTTTCCACTTCTAAGCACTTTAATTTCTATTTTCTAGAAAACTGGAAATTTTTGTCTATCGTGCTTTTCTTTTTTTATGCAGACTAATCAATCAGAACTGTCTGTATGATTTCAAATGGAGATGAGCGCCTGACTGAATATTATTGTGACAATTTCATGGAATCATAAAAAAATAGAATCATAGAATGGCTTCAATCAGAAGGGACCTTTAGGATCATCTCATTCCAACACCCTTCCATGGACATAGGGACACCTTCCACTATCCCAGGCTGCTGCAAGCTCTGTCCAGCCTGGCCTTCCAGGGATGGGGCAGCCACAGCTTCTCTGGGCAAATTGTGGCAGGGCCTCACCACCCTCACAAGTTTGACCTCTTTTTCACCTTTTTGCACCATGATGGGGTTTTCATCCTTTTTATTTTTCTTTGAAACGATCATGTTTACTTAGAAGTGTCATATACATGTTAGCTACATGCTATCTCTTTCAATGAATTTTCATAAACATTAAATTTCCTTAGCACTCCCAGGGACCATTCATTCCGGTCACCCTGAACTTATCCCAGGGAAAGAGTTCAAAAACATTTTTCGTGATAAGAACAAAAACATTTGGATTCAAGCCCTATACAAAGACATGGGGCTACTTTTTTTTCTTTTGTTTTTTTTTTAATAAAACCTTGGTGTAATGATTTTCAGAGATTAGTGATACTCTTTGAAAGGATGCAGGTGAGTCACTATCTGAGCATTTAAAGGCTTCAATAGCACATACAAAAATACCCCAAGAAAAAAGAATACTTGACCAAAATACTTAGCATTGTTCAGGAATACAATATACAGCAACTTATCCTGCCAACATATCTTTAAAAGTTACACAAAGGACCTACAGCTAGTATCTGTAATGCAATCTGTATTTCTTACCCTGAAAGCAAAGGGAAAACAAGTGCATTGCTACAAACCTGCTTTTTCAGCTTCCACTACTTATAAGATTAGAATGGATTTGACTGCCTTCAGTATCAGCAATTTCCCCAATGAATCTGTGGGTGGAACAAAAATGTGGAAATCAAAACTGAGAGGGTATTGTGTGTTCAAAATAATCCACCTCCACTCTCACACAGTAGATTGGATTCGGGCTGTCATCTTGCTATGCCTCAGTTTTCCCATCTGTAAAATGGTTCAAGTCAGAATATGCTCTTTCACCACTACATCTTCTCACACCTTAGTTCCTTTGTGCTCGCACACTAATTTCCTGTTCTGAAGACGAAAGGAGAGAATAGTTATTAAAACTGCTTATGAACAAGCTTCCTTGATCTGCTCCCAGTGGCTGCACTCCATAGGCTGGACGCGTTCTGGGACACAAGTGCCCTGTGCAGATATCCTAAGGGATGTGGTAAAGGTTCATCTTCCCTGCCTGATTTCCAAGGATCCCATCCTCTAATGTCAAATATATATCATAAGCATCACAATTACATACCATACTTCCCCAAGGATTTGAATATGAATTAAAGTTAAGGAATAACAGATTACATTGCTGACATATGATAGAAGTAATGGAATTCTCCTTTCCCATAATCTTAACTTCCTGAACATGTAAACTCTACAAACTCATACATTAACATGAAAAAAGTCTGAAATGACCAGATAAACACTTGATGCTGATGGCATATAGGACACATTTTGTTTGTCATATCAGAGGAGGGTATAATTTCCATTCAAACGATTGGACTTTTCCCTCCAGCCTGAACCACTTCATTTTAAGTTGTAATAAACCAGGACAAAAACTAGGACTTTTCTAAACACTGAATTAAGTAGGCAAAGTTAAAAAAAAAAAAAAAAAAAAAAAAAAAAAACAACCCAAAAACAAAACGATCACTGTAGCATAAATTATTGGTAACTTCCGCTCAATTTTGATAATGAGTGTTTATAGAACATGGAAAAATAAAAATTATTAATGGACTAACTGTCATAGTACAAGAAGAATTAAAAGAAAAGGACTGAAAATTAATTGTATGACTAGATTGTGGTTGGCTGGATTGTGCTTCTGGAAATATATATATCTGTGGACACTGGTGGGCTGCTGGCCAACATGCCTCCTTTGGCTTCTTTACAAAATGAGTATTTGCTCCAAAGGACATGCATTTCAGAAGATAATGAATGGGATACAAAGATGTAGAAGCTATTTTATCTTCTGGAAACATAACTAAGTAACCAAACAAAAAAACCCCAACCAACAATAAAAAAGCAAAAAAAAAAAACCTTTGAAAAAGGAAAAATGAGAAACAGCAATCTTCTAGGCACACCCCTGAAGGGTAAAGCAGTTCTTCATCACTGTGTTCTGGCTGTCTCATGACTACATACAGACTACAATCTCCAGTTTTATGTCTGAGACAACTTCTTACCTGTAGTTCTACAGAGCAAAGAGATGACCTGATGAAGGAATTGAATCATGCAAAATGCACTTTGCTCACACAGAGATGTCAGAAAGAAACTATCAGAACGGGTTCCTAGCTCACAGAGAAATAAAATAGGAGGATCTCTGGTGAGACAGACTGTACGAGCTCTGTCCTGAGCGGCTCAGCTGCTTGGTTGGGAATCAAAATTAGTCCTCTGGAATCTGGACTGAAGTTACTGAGTGTTCAGGCTGCCCACTTTACATTTCAGCAGCACCTCAGTGATAGCCCACAGCTTCATCTGTGATAAAATTCCTTAGAGACTGACAGGTAGAAATTACTAAAACTAGAAACATAACCAGAAAAAAAAAAAAAAAAAAAAAACCACAAAGAGTGTAATTTTGCTTTGAAGATACATTAGACTGCAAAAAAGGCTTGTTTGTTGGCTTATTTCCAGAATTGTTGCAATAAGTTCATCTACATTCTTGAATCATTCTTGATGTATCTGCCTATAACCACAGCACTTTAAAATAATGAATTCCATCTCCCTTTGAACAATTTCTTCTTCCTAACGCATGTACGTACACACTGCAATTTTCAAATGTTGGGCAAAAAGAGGAATGAGTCAGAGAATAAGTGCTCTGAATGATATGTGATAATTGAAGTTCATAATTATAAGGTCTGTCTTTGCATTTAATCTCACTGTGTCACATGCACACCTTGGCAGTGGTTTCTAGAGCCTGTGGGG
>VWZT01016910.1:837257-881685 GCA_013397055.1 Pachycephala philippinensis | reverse complement strand
CTGGCTGGCGGCGGGGGCCGAGCCGGGGCGGCCGCGGTGCCGCCGGCGTCTGACGGGGGCTCCCGGGCAAGAGCCTGGAGCGTGTCCTGCCCTGCGTGTGCCTCGTCTGTTCCCTCGCGTCGGGTTTCAGGCTGCACGGGTGGTACTGTGGCTCCCAAGTGCGTTTAAAACGCTCCCCAAGGCCGTAGGTTGTGGTTTCTGGTGTGGCAGCGCTGTTGTGGGTGAGGCTGCTGTGTCGGGAACCAGCTCTGCAGGGTGCTGAACGCCTCTGTAATTTGTCCTGATGCACCTTGACCGCATCCCTGCTGTCCTCTGCAAATAAAAGGATTAGTCTCTTAGGTGGTTTTAACTGTGCTTTGAATTAACATCTTCGTTTGTATTAACAGAACCTGACACGCACAGTGAGTGCTTCTGGTAAAGAGGGAGATGTGTGTGGTGTGCAGCCGGTAAATATCAATGGTTAATAATTGTTTTGTTAACCCACAGTGTAAAAGCCATTGCCATGGGCCTCATCGACCTCATACGCACAACAGCCAGAGCGCCCACGGAGATAAAGGTCTCCCAGGCCCATATCCCGTTGCTGAAGACCCCAGCACCTGTGATATTGTCAAGGCTACACAGTAAGTATGTGTTCTGAGTGTCCAAAGTGTTGAAATAGATGGGAGTGTCCTTAAATGGGAGCCAGGCTGGATATTTTACAAAGGAAACATTTTCAGTTTCATTTTCTCCCTATAGTGGAAGAAGAAAAATCACTTCCAGCTGCTATTGTAAATAAAAGCATTTCAAGCAGCTTTCTTTAAATAGAAACTTCTCATCAAGGCAGAGCCCCACCCTTTTTACAAGGCTTCCTTTGAATGCAATGTGGAATTTTCTCCAGTAGGAACTGCTGGGTGATGCTTACTGAGATGTAATTTTTCTTTAGTATGCAACTGTCTCCCGACTAGAGAATATTGAAGAAACGATAAGTAAATTGATTTTTGTTCTCTCATTTAAGGTATGGGATGCTAGAGCGATGCAAAGAACTGGTAGAAGCAGGATATGATGTTCGACAACCAGACAAAGAAAATGTGACTCTTCTTCACTGGGCAGCAATAAATAACAGACAGGAGCTGGTGAAGTAAGCTGGGAGTCCCTGTGACAGTAACACAGCCTATTCTGCCACTGTTACCTAGAATCACTTTGTTGCTTTTGTACTGGAAAGCAAAGGTACGCAGTGCTTGAGAAGAAAAGGCCAGAATTTAAATTTTAATGCACTTACCTTTGTATCGATGTCACTGAAATGTAAAGACAGCCCAGTTTCTTTATATGTGAAATCATGTAGTACATGAAACCATTAGATTTTCCCGGGTTTGTTTCTGTAACAAAGGTGAAAGCTGATTTTAGAAGTACCTTGCTAAAGACTATATTTTTTCTTCAACATTTTCTTGAAACAGTGTCATTTACTGCAAAAACACTTTTGTCCATTTGCATCTCTAGTGAATTTTTTATGAGTCATTTACTCCTTTAGCTGTGTTATCATTAGTATAATGTTTTGCTATTTTATTTTGTCTGTTCCTGACCTTACTCTGTTGGTATTACAGATACTACATTTCCAAAGGTGCAATAGTGGATCAGCTCGGTGGAGATTTGAATTCTACGCCCCTGCACTGGGCCATTAGGTAATGCTGCTTGCAACCACTGATTGCAAATCTGTCGGTGTTCACAGCTGTGGTAGCGTTTTCTGAGATCCAGAGGACAAAGCACTGCTTGTCTGGAGAAAACATAACCTGAAATAATTCTTCTGGGAAGACTTCTGCGAGTGCCAATTCTCCCGTTGGAAGATCAGTGCTTTCTTCTGGACTATCAGTCTTTTTCCAGAGTCAGAGACTTGGATGACTGCTCACAGGAGAAATTACTGTAGAATAAGCACTGTATTCTAAATTAACACTTGGCCCTAGGCTCATTTATTAAGGTATATATTTAATATAATTTCCTGAAAAAAGCCATGAAAATCTAAAATCTTTTGTGAGATGTCTGTGAGAATTATTAAGGCAATGCTTTCATTAAAATATCCATTTTTAAAATCATCTGTATAGTTTCATTTCACATATCGTTATAGACAAGGACACCTTCCCATGGTCATGTTATTGTTGAAATGTGGAGCGGATCCCAGTCTTATTGATGGGGAAGGATTCAGTAGCATTCATTTAGCAGTGCTGTTCCAACACATGCCCATCGTAGCCTACCTCATATCAAAAGGCCAGGTATGTTGCTGATGCCCCAAATGTTGTTTTCTGTTTATGAGTAGCTGCCTGTGTATAGGAGTCATTTCAGAATGAAGTGGTTTTTTTCCTAGATGAAAAGCAGTTATTTTACACCTATTTTTCTGTGCTACAAGTGCAGACAAACTTCGATTTTTTTTTTTATATTTGCATATGTTATTTTTTGCAATACTCTTCCGTGTTCCTGTCATCCCCCACATCCAGACTCACCTACATTTCAGCATGTTTAGAAGTGTTGTTAAGGCTGTGCGGACTTGTGGTGCTGTGAAATAACCAATGGCTGTTAAACTTGGCAACAAAAAGCAATATATGATGTATAGGCAGCATGAAATATTTATGATTTGATTACTGTTTTGTAACTAATGATTATGCAGTTGTCCGTCAATTGAAGAATGCAGAAAAAATTATCAGACCAGGTCTGAATTTTCATTAGAAATTTCTGTGTTTAATTTTATATTGTGTCCATATTAGTTGATGTCTCTTAGCTTATATCTGAAATGAGCAGAATTAATGACAAGTGTAAAAACTTGCTAATGAAAATGACAGGAGAGTTCTTGTATGATCTAGACTGATTCTGAGAAACAATCTATTCTTAGGATTTAAAAGTTTGTTAAGTTTATTTGCTGTCTCATAAAGTTCTCTTTAGGGAGAGTAACTGACTTCTGGAATGTAGGTATAGTGGTGTGTATCACAGGCTTAATAAACTTGTTGGTCCACCTATCATCTACTAAAAAAAATCCAAGTGATTAATTCTTTTAAGTGAATCTGCTCTAATGTAATGGTGGATGGAGGCAGGGAACAAGGAAACCTTTGTTGTGAAGAAGGAAGAAAATTAGGTAAGAAAGAGGAAGGAAGAAAATTTAAAATTAGGTAAGAAAGAGGAAGGAAGAAAATTTAAGTTAGGTATTTAACTATGTCTTGAGATACATAATCCTTTGTTGTTGTAATAAAACTGTTTTGTGTACTTTCTGTGCATCTGTTATGTACATCTGTTTACACAAGGAAAATGGTTAGCATTTCTTTACAAGGTCCTACTTATTTGTAGTATTTCTTTGCAAGAGAGGACAAGAAATATGGTTGACATGGTTCACTTAAAAATATCCTTAGTGGAGTCTCTCCCTTAAAAATTTCCTTAAATGGAAACTCGGAGTATTCTGAAAGGAATGACGTGCAAGACTTGTAGACGGAGGAAAAAGTTTTAAATGAGTGTTGGCTTCTTGGCTGATATAATTTGGTTTCTGTCCATTTTCTGTTGATTAGTGAAGCTAAGCCAATTGTATAGCCCCGAATTTCACTGTCCCTGAAATCACTGGTAATCGCTTGTTATCTTATTTTTAGAACATAGACACAACAGACTTCAATGGACAAACACCTTTAATGTTAACAGCACAAAAAGCCATGGGGTAAGTAGAGAATAACTGAAGAAGAGTCTGTTGTATTGTACTCAAGAAGCAGTGAGGTGAATTTTTCCTTACTATTTTTTTTTTTAACTGACGTGCCTTTCCCTTCCATTTGTACTAAAATACGCAGTATTTCAGAGATCAGGAGTTGGGAATGGCTCATTGGATATAGCAAAGAAAGTGAAAAGAATTTCTAAAAGAAATTTAGGTTTGTGGCTGAATCATCTGCAGCCTTATTGTATTTTCTGCAAAATGAAAGTAAATGGGTGTGGATGCAGTGAAATGCATTTAGAACAAATAAAATGGGGAGATACAAGCTACACATGGTGTTGTAGAAGATATAATCTGTGTTATGTACCTCATATTTGTGAAAATGGTAAAGTAACATAGTCTGGAGAAAAACTTCCAGGGCAAGTCTGGAATTCTAAACATAGATCTATCATTGATGAGCTTGGTCTGAGAAGGCATTATGTATCTGCTGTTGTTTCACAGATGGGAACTGTTGTTTTATAAAGTGTTCAAAAGCTTCATTTCCAGTCTAGATTATCTCCTGTTAACTCTTATACTTTATTTTCATCTAGACCAGAACCTGTGAGGTTTCTCTTAAAGTTTAACCCCTCTCTCAATGCTGTAGACAATGTTCAAAAGAATACTGCACTGCATTGGGCAATAGCCTCAGGAAATATTAGTGCAGTGGATCTGTTGCTGGAAGCTGGTGCCAGCATGGACATAAAAAATGTCAAGGTATGATTTCCTTTGTGACATTTCATCCCATGTGGCATAAATGTGTAAAATGAATGTAAAGAAAAATCTCAGTCCTCTCCATGTCGGATGTAAATTGCAACAGGGGTTGCCTAAGAGCAGGTGTTCTTAGCCTTTCCCATAAGGAAGTAGCACCTTTCTTGAGGTGTGGCTCAAAGTATGAATGCAAAGGTTCTTTGCAACCTTCGTGTAATGAACAGCCAAGCCTTATGTTCACTCAACAGTAGTTGTGTCCTTTGCAGATTTTGTCTCCCTCACCTTTTTTTGTTTCATTTTCTTGGAGTGTTTAATTAGTTGCATTTTCTTGGGCCCTTGTTTCATTTCTTTTTCATTTCTTAATTCGGCTGTTTTCTACTTAAAAACATTGTCATGAGAACTTGGGCAGATTTTAAAAAATACATTTCTTAGTGTCCAGTCAAGCTCATAAGGACTTCAGATTAAGTGGATGTCCTGTGAAAGCTGGTGTTTGGCAAAGGCTATTTGTGCATTCAAAAGAGTTATCACATGTGAAAGGCTTCATCTTAATATTTGTAGGAATTGATAGTGAGAAGTATAAATGTTGAAAGTATCGATTCCCATGGCTGTATAGATATGTTATCGGACGCAGTCCAACAGATAAATAGATGCAATCCATTTACAAGTATCAGCTTTCAGAACTACAAAGCTCTGATTTAAGCACGTTAGCACTCTGAATTTAGCTTACCCTTGCCTAAAAAAAACAGTGGGGGAGGTGGGGCTGGGAAGTAACTGCCCAGTTAGTCTTGTTTTAACTGTATTCATTTCTTGCTTCTGTTAAAAGTGAGATTATTTATGTGTTAAGTACATAAATAAATAAACAAATAAATAACCCTCTCTGTTGTTAAAGGGAGAGATGCCGCTTGATCTTGCTTATCAAAGTCAGAATCACTTCATGGTTTATATGATACAAGAGGAAGAAAGAATGAGGAACAGGAGAAATAACAGGTTACTGAAAATAGTAGAGAAATACGAGGTAATTTCCCAAGTAATAACTAATGGAAATAAAACTAGAGCATGCTGTGTTTAGAATGACATGCAAATTAACTGTAGCAAGAGTAATTTCTGAAATTGGGTGCACAAAATAGAATTCTTTAAAAGCACATAGGAGTGGTTTGGGTGGGGGGGTTTGTGTCATACCTCACCCCTGCTTTTGATGTATTGATGTGTCACCTTGTCTTGAGTTTTTCAGCATTTGTTATTACATGAACTGAGTACTTTTAAGTGAGACCTGCTTGAGTACTTTGTCATATTCTAACAATAATGATTTTAACAGCTCTTCCTGATGTTGGCATCTTCCTTGACATTCATGTGGGCCATTGGATACATCATGAACTTAAGTTCTGATTCCTGGCTTTTAAAAGGAGGTTTGCTTCTCAGCCTGCTGTTTGGGATGTCTCTGTTTGTGAGGTTTGTGGCTTTTTCTCTCTGTTTATGTACTTACATGTCAAAGACACTTCAAAAAGTATCTGATGCATAATTCTTTTCAGAGTTTAGTTTAGTTTCATTTAATATAACAGATACCTCCTGAGAAATGGGTGCACAGTGTGTGAAGAATTTAAATATATGTACTTTTTAGAATGAATGACCATAGAAATTGAATGTATTTAAGTGTACACAGTAATAGTTTCTTGGCACTGAAAGATTTGAAAAAAAACCCACACCCACTCTGCTAGCTAATTTTGATGTCAAAGAGTGTCAGAGATGGTCTGCATCTGGTAGACATTGAGATATCTGCTCAGAAATGTGCTTTATCACAAGTTTTTCCAGCTATGTTCTGTCACAAAATGAGTTTTAATGAGCCATCCCCTCTCCTTCTGCTCCCTAGACCTCCCAGTGTTATCCAGAGCTGTTTCTCACTTTTCCTGCCACAGTCAGTGGTCTTTGATGTGGCAATGCTATCTGTGTGCAAAAAGACAGAGATTTGGACTTTCCACCCAGTCCTACACCACTTCTCATATATAATACTGTACTGGAACAGAGCACTCTTCAGTTTCATTTTTGCATTGTTAACCCCCTATATATATGGATAAAGAATGCTTTTGAGTGCCAGTTCTTGATTGCTCTGAGAGACTTGAAATAAACTGTGTGCGTGAGGTTTTTACAGTAGCAAACCAGATGATTTCTATTCTATGGATTTGTATTTCAAATATGTTTTGAAAAATATTTTTTTCCTTTAATGTTCTTTCAGGCAACTCGTGGGGCTCAAGAATCTAAGGTATCTTCCCACAGCGTTTCTGCTAAGTTCAGTTTTTTGGATGTCCATGACCTGGTTTTTCTGGTTCCTGCCTGATATCCTTTATACTCAAGAAATGCAATAGAACTCTCCTTAGAGTGTCTTGTAAATCTAAACCTGGTCGTGCAAAGAGTGATGAGCAGTTCCAGATAATTCCATGTGACTGTTAATATCTGGTAAGATTGGTTTAATCCCATTGGGAACGGGCAAAGTGACTTTAAAGTTATACACAGGCTAAAAATCTGTACCTTCTTTTGTCCATAGCAGATTTTGTCTTCTTTATAACCTGAACTATTTCATATGTTACTGGAAATCAGAATGAAGATATTTGTTAGAAAACTAATGGTTTTTGTTAGCATCTCCACGTTACTCTTTAATCTTCTTCACTGAGGCTTTTGTACAGGGATGTATTTTGGCATGTGGTGTAACTGGGTAACACATATAGTAATAATAATTTTAAAAGCATCTCTTCTTTCTAAGACTATAAGTATTTGACAGTTAGTGGTACTCATGCTCCCGCCTTTAAAAACAACACCCTCCACCACCACCTCCCAAAAAAAAGGAAGAAATTTCTTTGTGTTTTTTGCAAAGTAGACTGTCCAGTCTCCTGTCTTTATTCACAGGTTACACTGACTCTGTAGTATACAGTGGGTTCATTTCTGTTTGACATTTGCTTTCTTTGAAGAGGCTTTTCTCTGATGAGTACAAAAACATTTTAGTAGTTTCTGCTCTCTTTTCAGTGCCCTGCACTTTTGTTACACAGTGGGCATTTGTTTATTGGTAAAGTTGTGTGAAAAAGCCTTTAGGAAGATGCTTAGAACTGCAAATAATTTTGTACTAAACCAGCTATAATATATTGCTACACAGTTGTAATTAATCTTTAATTCAGCCTTTAGATTACATTTTCTCTTGTACTGTTCCCAATTAAGATGTCCTTAATAGAATTATCAGGATTAACTTTGATGATCTGATCAAGTATATTCCTGCTGGGGATTCATACATATGCTTGAGTAAATGGAAATGGTGTTATTCAATTGTTATGAAGCTTTAAGGTTTGTTTTATTGGTGTCATCTAAATTAAAAGGAGAAAAAAATTTCCACTGGTAGGGATTTGAGTCAGATACTTTGCTGAAGATAGTGAGTGTAGCAATATTCTTGAAGGCCTAACCATAGCTTGGTGAGATGTGGATAGGTTTCCATTTCACTGTCCAACCCTTTTTCTCATGAATGTGTTTTCCTTCTGGAACTCGTCACAGATCTCAGTGTTTTAAACGTTTTCAGGATTTTAGTTAGCTGTATTTGTCTGTCAGACTTCCTCTGGACTGAATGAAAATCCAGCCACTCTATGTAAGGATTTTTCTTAGCTCCAAAAAACCAAGAGCAATGCAAATAGACCAGCGGTATCCACAAGAAACACACCATCATTTTGACTTCTATGCAACCGCATTGTAACAAACATAGCTGATGTTTGTGCCAATATTTCGTAAGCTATCATCTTGATTTTAATTAGAACTGTTTGCAGTGTTGTTAGTTCATAAGACAAAACAACTTGAAGGTTGCCATCCTGGATTTTTAAAAATTATTTGCACTGGAGTTCATGGAGTGACTGAGGGGTCACTGGAGATGCAACCCAGACTTGAGCTCTCTGCCTGCTCCTTGGTGGCATCAGGGACTGTTCTTTAGCAGCCTGAGCTCTCAAGTTTGATGCATGAATTTTATTAGTATGAAACCTGTCCCACTTCACGTTCCTCTGTTGCTGTATAGACACAGTTAATCTTAACATGTTTTTCTTTCCCACTCATCTGATACACAAATGGTTTTAGTTCATTGTGTAAAAACTATGTTGGTATGTCCCATTACCTTCAGAAGTGTTTAGGAGTGTGTGCTTGGGGGTTTTTTTAGTGACAAAAGTAGTTTCAGGGTCACTTTCGGTTACGTTTTTATGAATGAGTATATTTAGTTGCTTTTGGCTGAAATGAATGGGACAAGGTAAGACTGAGTAGGAGCCTGCTTCAGTTAGGGGTGGGTGCAGCAGCCAAACAAATCTCACAGCTGTCAGAAGCTTTATAGCTCTGCACGTCTGACTGGTATTGTTCAAATAAAATAGAAAGGCTTCAGAGGGAAAAAAGAAATCATATTTGTTTTATATCTGTGAAATATTCAAAGGCAGAAGTCTGGAGCACTTTCAAGGAGGATGGCAGGGATGCAGGGATGCATATTGTGATGCAAGTTTATACAGTTGTAAAAGTCTTCTCCAGCACTCAAACTGGACAGAATATTCCACTTCTCTGATAAGATGGCCTTGGAAGGAAGGAGAGGATCCCACTATAAAAGTGAAAGTAATTTTTTTCCTTTTTGTGTGTTGCTTGTAAAGTAGTATAAACTAATTTTACAATATTTTGCTTGCTTGACAAATAGTGGTGATATGAGTTACAAGAATATAGTCCTTAACCTGACTATCACATACCACAAATATAATTCTTAAAATCACTGTCGTGTTCAGCATGATGGGTCTTCTCTATTACTTCTATAAAACCTGGAGTACTGATCCTGGATATATAAAGACTTCAGAAGAAGAAAGAAAAGAGGTAGGTGGTTTTGTAACAACAAATGGAAGGGCTGAGCTGGTGCAACATGTATGTGCTTCTGGCTAATTTGTTTGTCATCATGTGCAGCTTTGTTAAACTTGAAAGCAGTGAAATATTCTTCCTTAAAGAGTTTTTAGCAACGTCCTTGAACAACACAGAATTTCTCCTCCTACTGCTTGTTTCCTTATCTTCTTCATCCTGCTATAATTTCATTGCCTCTATCTTCTCACTAAAGTGTTAGCTTTGGCCAAACATTGTACAGACCCACTGGTGTTATCTGTGATACGAATTCACACAGAACTTCACTTAAAAAATAGTGGTTTCATATGGTTTCTGCTCCAGTTGTCTCTAGTTAGAAAGAAATAGTCACAGGGCTTTCCTATGTATCATATTCTAGTAATTATCTAAATTTGATCATGTGCTTTTGAAGATGTATACAATGGTTTGATTTTTGTGCTTGAACATTGTGCAACTAACATGCTATTTCCTTACTGTTTCATAGTGGCCAAAAGAAATCATGGGCAGCCAATCAGTAGAGATTTTAGTGTTTGGTCTGCCCAACCTATAGGTTAAGGAAAGCATTTTGTTTGTGATCTCATGGCTCTCATTGAGGTTGTGTTTCATCAGATTGCCAGAGAGAATGAACTGCAGTTTTAACTTATTGTCACAGGACTCATAAACATTGTATCCTTGTAAAGGAGCAGATGTCATCTCCCTGAAGTCTGGCTGACTATATGAGGGGTGCCATCTCATTTTAAAGAATATTTAATTCACATTATTTTGGCAACACAGAGATGCTTTTCTGAGTAATCTTGTGTAGGTGAAGCTGCATTAGTCTTTACTGGTTTGTTTTTCTTTGTGAATCTCTTTAAATAGCAAGTTCTTATTCCTGTTTATGCTTGGCGCATAAAATACTTACAAACTGCAAAAGGCCTAATGTAGAAATCTTCATAGCACCTATGGAAATGTGACCCAAATGCACACACAAAATACTTTGTCTTTCAGAACATTATAGCTCTTGCAGAAGCGGGTTGCTTGGACTTCAGAACATTTTGCACGTCGTGTCTTGTAAGTGGGGCTTTTGTGTTTATTTTCTTTATGAACCTGCCTTTTACTAAATACTGCCATAAAAAGCTTTTCTCCTCACTGCTTGTCATTAAAATGTTACACAAGTAGTTTGTTATATGTTGTTAGGTTTCTTTATTTCTTTTATGGTGACAAGAGATGCTTTGAGATCCTTGGACTCTAATCTTAATTTTAAAAAAATTAATTCCATCGCCTTTGTTTTTTGTAAAATTAAGGTGTATGGTTCTCATCTATGTTCTGTGTTGTGAGGTCTATGACACAGTAATTATGCAAAATGTGGTGGTAACTGTAAGATGATGCCTTAAACTTTGAGCTAAGTAGATGCTTCTGCTGTGAGTGTATTCTTTTCCTTCATCCTCACCTAGGTAAGGAAGCCTTTGAGATCTGTGCATTGCCTTGCTTGCCAGGCATGTGTAGCCAGATATGATCAGCATTCTCTGTGGACTGGCCAGTGCATAGGTGAGAGCATGTGTTTTATCAAATTTGAAAATGCCACACATTTTAAAATTTGCAGAGATAACATTTATCCCCTTAAAGAGAGAACACAAGTGATGCAAGAACATCCCGTTGATACTGAAGGGCTCTGATAGGTGCCAGAGGGAAATTGGATGGAAGAGAGAAAAGCAAAATTATTCACAGGGTAGAGAGGTCACCCTAAGAATAGACACCACAAAATCTGGCACTCTTTCTTTGGAGAGAGAGGGAACAGGGGATATGATTGAGACTTTAAAAAAGGAAAGAAAAAAATTATTAAGATGATGGCTAAAGTGAATGCAGAACTGTTATTAGCCAAGCACATCGTAGTAGGACTAGGGATTTAAAATTGGTAGAGAAAAAAATGTCTCCACATGGCAAGCAGTGAAATTTTGGAGCTTGCTGCTGTAAGGGTTTGCAAACACAGGTAGTATCAGCAGGTTCAGAAAGGGATTAGGTAAACTTTTTTGGACAATGTGTCCAAGAGTAGAATTAAAAGAACCAGACAAGTGTGCACACTCTGACATTTTAATGCAGTAGCTGTGAATGAGGAGAATGAACTCCAGGAAGTGGCTGGAGTCGTGTGTCCTCCTGAACTTCCATTGCCTCTTGTCACTCTGAGGGACAGTTCTCAGTGGAGCAGCTGTACCACTGAGATAACCCCACAGGGCGTTTTCATATTCTTGTGTTCTTCCCTCTTGCTCTCTCTCTCCCATTCTGGCTCATTACTGGTGATGCTTAAGATAGGAAGGTGACAGTTTTACATCTGTAACAATATATTTTTCACTTATTTTTTTGCCAATAGCTTTTTTCCTAATGTTAAATCCTATTTTTACAATGTTTGCTATTTACAAGGTGCCAGACATCCTTCTGATGTGTTGTCTCAAACCTTTGAGCAATATGTTTGTAATTAAAAAAAAACATACCTTCATGTAACAGTTTTTCTGACAGAGGTCTAGGGTTTTTTATATGTATGTTTTCAATTCTGAAGCACACAAGGTCAGACAAATTGAATAGCTTGGACTTCTCAGTCATATGAGGCAATTTTATTGTGCATGGGAGGGAGTTGTGGTTGCTTAATTAGTCCTCATCAGACTAAAACAGCTGCAGGCATGCTCTGAAGGAGACAAATCCTGGCTGATTTTATCAGAACTAATTCTATTATATAATTTGGGGTGGCTTACAGGAGAAAGTTGAGAGAGAGATCAGCTCTGTCAAGCTCTCTTATGGATGGCAGAGGTTAAAACAAGAAGTGGTTTTGACTCTCTTTTTATTCCTGTTAACTTCAGTGGAAATGCAAGTACTGATGAATTCTAAAATGTCCAACTTTTAAAAATTTTTTTCATTGCTTTAATTTCAGGCATTGGGAACCATTATTACTACCTGTTGTTCCTGTCTTTCCTAACAATGACTGGTGTCTGGCTGCTTTATGGAACTCTTCGGTGTATGTATCCATGAGTTTAGTTTAATTTAGCTTTCAAATCTGTCTCTGTGTGGTCTTTATTTTTCAGCATTTCATTTCCAGCAAGTGTAACCTGCACAAGTGATACCTTATTTCAGCAGTGATGTTATTGTGTAGCTTAAGTGAAAATGCATCTGAGTTTTTGGTCAAATACCTGATTCCATTTGTGTTGAGCAAGAACAAAGATGCTGCTGTAGTGGGATGTCCATTGCAAAATGAAATAGCAGGAAGCATTTTTGTTAGAAAGGAAATAGGGAAGCCATGTGGAGGAAGGTCAGGGGGCAGGTTCTAATCTGGATGGCCTTTGCTGTAACAGAAAATAAGTTTGTAAATACATTATTGCAAAAGCTTTATTGATTTTTCTTTTTTTTTACTTGAAACTATCTTTACTAAATGCAAACATTTCTTTTTGTTTTTAAAGTAGTTTAATTCTGAAGAGAAAAAGGTACATTATCTCATTAATAAATCTGAACTGTTACTTTGAAAAATTAAAAAAATTATTGGAAAGGAGAGGAAAGCCCTTATAATGTAGTTCCTGAGGATGAATTACCATAGCACCAACCTTTTAAAACAAGGATGGTTTTCTGTGGATCATGAACACAGTGTAAAAATTATGCAGCCAGAATAGCAAGCAGTCACACATCTATGTGGGTGCTTTTAGGTGACAACGGGGTAGATGAAACGTGGTATTTCTAGAGGATGTTGCTATGTAATATTCGTTTCATGCAAATAATCTTTGCTCAGCTCTTAAGGGCTTAAAAGCATAATTAACTGATTATGTGTCTTGTCAGATTGGTCCAACCACTGTGCAACAAGTTACCATCAAGATGGAGCGTGGACGTACCTCACCCAGATAGTGTCCTGCTCTCCCTGGGTTTCCTACATCTCCTCACTAGCCTCTTTCCATACCCTATGGGCCTCCTTGTGGCTCACTGTTCAGCTTTATCAGGTAGTATTTTCCTTCAGTTCATGCTTCTTGTCACATTAAAGCTTTCCCCTGAATGATTTGCTCCCATAAAAATTCTGTGCCTGCTGTCCCTGATTACTGTCACAGCAAGGTGCTTCTCTTAAATCTCAGGGCAGACCTTGAAGTTTCACAGATTCTTGTGCACTCAGCATTCCCCTGTTGGAAGCACAATCACAGTCTGCAAATCATTCCTGTAACTGAATTCTGGGTTTACTACTCATCAAAAATTCCAAACCTATAAGAAGTTGTATTGAAAGACAAGAAATTTATTTGACTAGTAGAACTGGTATTAGTGCCCCCAAAACTGCACAGAAGCTCAGTAACACAATTATTCCCGAGTTGAAAATTCTGTGGCAGAGCTCAGCCATGTGTCATTAGACTGTATTAAATCCCACTGCTATAGTAAAAATATATGACCTGGATTTTATCTTGTTGAGGACTGTCAAATTTCTTGTTTATGTTTTTCTCAGAGAAAAGCTTGGCTAATGCAAACAAAATTGAGAAGAGCTGTCTTAAAACATCTGTGAAACAGCTTGTTTAGCAGCTCTTAGGAAAGAGGTGTCTTTGAAATATGTGTTAAGCATACTGAGCTAAGGGCTTGTTTTACATCTTGTTTAATAAAAAAAAAAAAGGCAAACAGAAAGCTCCACAATTTTAAACATGTACTGCTGGATTTTTGCAGTGTCCAAGACACTGGGATATCATGCTGGAAAAAGATAGGATATTTACAGTTTAACTGCTGTGTTTCGTTTGAAAATGTACTGCTTTATGGCATTTAGTGTCATTGTGGATCAAGGGATCTTTTTCTACCTTTTTTTGTGGTAGAATACAGACAAAATCTGAGGAGATGGGTGCTTAACTGTGATAGATCTCATGCTTCTGCAGACATCTGTGAGAGTACAGTCTTCACAGATATCCCAGTTAAGCTTGCCTTCCCTGGAAGTTGATGTTAGAGCTTGCTGGATGCTCTTTTAGCCCAAGTGACCTTTAAAAACATACTTTCCAGTCATCAGTTATAGCAGTGGTTACTTATTTGTTAGATTTGGCCAACCTCTTCCCCCCTGCTCCCTTCTCATTGGTATCTTTTGGTCTCACCAGAATTTTAATTTGTGATGTCCGTGTTGTAACCATTACTTACATTTTTCTTCCGATCAGATTGCGTTCCTGGGGTTGACCTCACATGAAAGAATGAATCTCCTGGTACAGAGAAAATCCTCTAAGCATCCTGTTTCACTCAGGAGGACTCCATACAAGTGGGTATTAATGAACAGTGTGTTTTAAGCATGTTATCTCTTCAGTACTGATTTGCTTCACTGCTGTATAAATGCAAAAACACTATTCTGAGGGTGAGAAAGTACTGTCCTTTAATTTGTTCATCAGTCTCTGTGTCTGTTGTGTAGGATGAGAAAGAGAATTAGGTATGAACTGGCCCCTTTCTGACTTCTCTTACAGTATCTAGCTCTATTAATAGAGAATTGGCACCAAGGTTTCCCTGTTTCCTCAAGTGTGCTAACAGATGAGATCTTACTAACTTTTAAATATTTGAGTTCAACTTAATCTACTCTCATTTGTTAATGTAAAACATGTTGTAAAAGTTCAGCAAAGGAATAATGCTCAGTTGAGAGCTTTTCTGTTTCTTCTCCCTGAGCTGTCTCCCTTGACAGGTTAATATCTTAAGTACTCTCTCATGGTGAACTGGTATTTTTCATGCTTGCAGACTTCTTTTTTTAGGTTTATTAATGCATGTTTTTTTCTTTTTTTCAGCCTTGGATGCTTCCAGAATCTTGCAGACTTTTTCCAGTGTAGTTGCTTTGGTATGTTCAAACCCAACGTAATTGACTGGACCAAGCAATACAAACTTTTTCATCTGGCAAAGGAGAAAAACGTTCATTCTGTGTAAAGTTTTGCTTAATTTCTAAGACGGTTGAGCTGAAAGCTAAATAAAACTGGATATTTTGTTAATTTTTACAAATTCTTCTGAAGCTGCTTGGTTTTATTTTTTATTATTGTTTCAAATATTAAACTTACCTTGCATAAGATACAGCAGATTGTATATGGAACAGTCACCATGTGTCTGTGTATGTATAGTTTGAGCTGAAACTATTTAAAATTTTATGTGAGGAGATGACACAAATATATATATTTTTAAAGGTAAGTTTTTAGGGCAGAATTTCAAAATGACGTTGGTACCCTTTGCTTTACTTTGCTGATGACAAAAGACAATTAAATTTGAGAATTAAGGTGAATGTTCATGTTTAAAAACTTAATATTACAATTACATTGTAATTTTACTGCTTATGTTGTGAAAACCTCTATAAGTCTTTGTATTTGAAGAGTTTACATGTAATAAAATAGAGCTTTCCTACTTGTAAGTGTATTTTTGCAGACTGAAATAGATTCAAGGGATATGTGACCAGTGAGGTATTTAAGAGTGGATGGGCACAAAACCATAGAAGAAGCCTGAATCTTTGCCTTATGTTTTTCACATATGTATGCCCTGTTAGAGTATGAAAATAGGTAAGTTTATGATGGAAAAAAGCAATGTACATAAAAAGAGGGAGTTGTTCCCCACTGCATCTGTAATAGCTAGTGTCAGCCACATTCCCAAGAAAAGGAGGGGCCAGCTGGACGGTGTGGTATGAATGTAAGTCGAAGTAGATAACAATGAAAACCAGCAGGGAAAGAGTTCAAGATCAGGAAATTAAAGTCAGATACCATCTAGAACTGACATAGTAAGTAATGTGGTGAAATGCAATTCTTGTAGTTAAGAAAGGGGTTGTATTCATCTTGGTGAAATCCATTTATCTGCAGCACTGTAGAATGTAAAAGCACAAGCAAATGCAAATAAAAATAACGTGAAGCAGTAAGTACTTTATTGTAGCTTGAAAACAGACAAAACTTACAACACTGTATTCTGAGAAAATGTTGGGGTTTTTTAGAAATACCTCCCTCAGAGAGAGAGAATTTCAAATCCTTTTTAATTGTCTCAAAGCAAATGACATCTACTTGTCATAACACAAATGCCAGCATGTTCAAAACTCAACTAGGAGACTGGTGGAAATATAGACAGTGTAACGTTGTGAACAAAGGAAAATACAGTCTAACTGGGAACACCTGGACCCTTCACTCCAGAAGGGATCTCTATCCTAATGGGGCGCTGTGAGTCTAAAATTCCCCGTCTAGAATGTGACAAGTACTAGTTTAAAAAGCAATAATGTTCCTTGCTTTTATTTACTAAACACAAACATGAGTCTAGTTTTATCACTGTACCTTTTAAATCTGCTCTAAGAATTTCTTAAGATACAACTCACAAATTTTTCCTGCAAGGTGGAAAATCTTAATTGAATGCCATAGGTTCTTAGCAATATGTGTTGTTTAATATTTTACTTGACAGCTATCACTTGGTGGCACCACCAGCAGTTTGAGTCTGTTGCACCCATTTCTCCTCATTCACACTCTTTCTTTTCCACTTGAGTGAGGCCACCAAACCCAATGCCTTTGGGACCGAAATTTTTTGCATAGCAAACTGCAAAAGAAGGAGAAGAGAGGTAAATGGTAATCTGAAGGCTCTCGGGTAGAGGTAAATGTCTTTTGGTTTTCATTTTTAGATTACAATCAAGTTAATAAAATGGAAGGAAATCTGAAATGGTGTATTTCCCATAAGTTTATCCAGGTCTTAATAGTGAAACTGGTATCACGTGTTTGAATTACACAGAAGTTGCATCTGGTGATCTCAAAAAAATTAAGAAACTATATATTTTTTTTTAGATATAAGTAATATTTTCATTGAAGCTACTTTCCTGACTGAAAGTGCTCAGTAAAACTTGGTCTGATGAGTAATGCAGAGTAAGTCACAGATTTTTAAGGAGGTTAAAAGAACTAGAGCATAATCCAGAAACTATTTCTGGGCATTTAGGTAATTCCATTTGAACTCTCTATTGGTTAGTGTGTGTGTAGTTATTTATCACAACTCTGCCAAGGGGTAATGGTGACCATATTTCTCCAAATATGCCAATTTGATCCACTTGTGGTTGGCAGACTGTACCCAAAGTCACGGAACTCCAGAATTCTTCTTTAGGGTTCTCTATAAAGTTTAGCTTTGGATATAAAAACTTTGCGGTTTTTTCCCCCTTAAGCTATTTCTAGGAGTCAAGTGAAGTGAACTTTCTAGATCTGAGAGGAACATCTAGATGTGTATAATTTACCGTTTTTTCATTATCTTCTGTGCTACCAATGCAGTTGAAATATCTTTAAAATTTTACTGGCAAGAATTCCAGTCTGGAGGACCAAAGATCTGTATCATTGTGGATTTTTTTTATTTTAGTGAGTGAGACTGCAGGTACAAGAGCCTGCCCAGCAGATATGGCCAGTGCTCTGTTAGAAGGTCTGAGGACAAATTTGAGAGGTTGTTGTATTTGTAGAAAAAGTATAGCTTTAAAATTTACATGTTAATAGTAGAGGCTGCAACTGCAATGTTACCGTAGCTCTTTGCTTTCAGAAAGTTGCTAAAAAGAGACATGATATTTCCTGGGGTTGTTAAGCATACAGCAAGGTAAATCACGATGGCAATCCGAGGTCTAAAGAGATTAACTTTAGATTGACTCTGCACCCCAGTTCAGCTCTCTGCAGCTCTCACCTTTACAGTAGAGCTCTCCGTCTTTGTCCGTAACGTTCGTGGATTCCAAACTCTTCCCACAAATAGCGCAGCGGAAGCAGGTCTTGTGCCAAGGCTGAGGAAAGGAAGACGATTCATTGTGTGTTACAGGAAGTGCACAGCCAACAGGTAAGAAGAAACAAAGAGGTACTGCTTTGTGGGGTGTGAAAAGGTGAAAGTTAATTTGTTCTTGTGGCTTCCATTTTTAGTCATTCCAGGTTAACCTTTTTTCAGTTACGTTGTCTAATATATCTTCAATTGCCACTACAAGTAAAGGTTTATGAATGTACCCAGAGATGGAGGAGGAGCCAGCCTGTACAGTAATGAGTGGTCCTCAGACATCAGTAAGAAGCAAAAAGTTGAAGAAGACTTACAAAAAGCACAAGATTTTAAACCTGAACCTACATCCTGTTGTAGCAATTTGCAAATTCATCCTCACGTTTTCTTTGTGAACGAAAATTTAAATGATCAAGGACCTCTTAGCTATAGTTTCTCACCCTTATAAAACTGTGGAGTTTTTGCCTAGTGCTGAAGTCGCTACTTACTTTTCCTCCTCCCATGATCTTCTCTGCAGCATACACTGATTTACCACAACGGGGACATTTGTCCACATCTACCATCTTTTTGGCAAACTTTGAAGCATTAGTTGGTGTCGAAGGGCGAGCAGGCTTTGGTGACCCCCTAAAACAGAAGTTTTCAATGTTTTTAAATGCTGCTTAAAAATGTTATCTTCCTTAGAAAAAGGATTTCATTATTTCTTGGTAAATTATAAAAAATACTAAATTGCTGGTCTCTGACATGCAAAAGGGGATAAAAAAAGAAGAAAATCAAAGTAATTCTATTGAATTCTGTGTTGTGTGATTGAGAAGCTGGTACTGTAAGCTCTGACGTTACCTGTTCTGTTACCTGTTCGTGGAGCTGACAGCAGCCACGTGCAGAAAAGATTATACTTAACGAAAAGTGAAGTAAAAACCAATTTTCTCTCATTGAGAGGCAAGGGGGAAAATACAAGGAAAAGAGGCCTCTGTTCTTTGTAACTGGCTATCTGCTGGTACTTCATCAAACTGAAACTAAAAATTCAGGTTTTTGCATGCCATAGTTTCATTAGGCAGTGAGACATTTGGACAGGGAATTGGGGTTCTTACCTGGCCTAGGGTCAAAAGCACAACAGAAAAGTAGCTCTTTTTTTATTTCTGGACTCTGTGCTTTACATCTTTGTGCATAAAGCCTTTCACAGAATGATTTATGAATTATCAGATTGTTGGGCTGCAACAGGTCATTTATATCCACAGGATGAGGCAGTTTTTGGTGCAGAACTCTGCCTGTAATGGATTCATGTGGTACAAGGAGCTACAGTTAAATACATTGTTTAAGCTTTTATTTCCTACACAGCATATTAGTTAATTGGTTTCTTTATAGTTAGACCACCAGAAGGAAGAAGCATTGTTGATTTAGAAATGTGCAGCTTTGAGAATTGCAGGAAAATCCTATAAAAATGAACTGTCAGAGCTAATTATGTGCTTTTGGAAGATGGTATCCCATTAGAATTTCTTTGTTCAAACACATTCTCAGTGTGTTTGTAAGTGTTATTCAAACCACAGGGAGGATTTAGAAATGTTATTTCCCCCATTGAGAGGAGAACTAACAGTATGGGGTAGTGTGATTATTTCTCTAAGAGTAAAACCTTAACTGGATTTTAGCCTCTAACAGGAAAAAAAAATTATCTTTTTCTATAGTGAATATGACTTTACCACTGTGCTCCAAATGGCAGATTACAATTGCAGTGAATATTTACGTGTATGGTGGCATATAAAGGCTGCTTCTGCAGAATAATTGCCTATTGAAGGAGGGGATAATTTGTAAAGCAGGCTGAAAGAGACTGAGCTTCATTAAAAACTGTAGATTACTGTGTCCGTGGAAGGAAAGGGTGTAGGAAAGTCTGCTCTGCTCCTTAGGCTGGGTGTTGTTATGGAAACAGAATGAAATATCTAAAATACGCTGGTAAGAGACAAGTAGGACCAGAAGAAGGAGCTGTCACTGGGATTTAACTCACTGCTGCTGCTGCAGATTCAAGCCCAGGTGGTCTCCAGTGTCAGTGCTGAGGCATCCAGCCCCTTGTCCAAAGCCAACACCTTTGGGGCCGTATTTCCTCCCGTAGCAGGTTTTGCAGTAGATTTCAGATTCGTGAGCTGCTACTGTGGTGCTGTCCAGAGCCTTCCTGCAAGCCACTGAAAACAGGAGAGAGAGGCATGTATCAGCATTTGCCTTTTTAAAGTTGAATTTATGTGGTTTAAAATCATTGCAGTTAGTATTTATTTATTTTTTAATTTTAAAAATATGGTAGAACAAGCCAGTCAGTATAAAACTTGACTGGGCTGTTGCTGAGGTAGGGGGGAGGTGTGTGTGTGCACAAAACCTGTTCTTCTTTTGCCACTGAAGTTATCCTGTAACCCCAGGGAAATCATGGGCTTGCTGGGAGAGTTTGTCTAGATCTGAGAAGCTTAAGATGGACTTGAGATAACCATCCTAAACTCCCAAACCTTAGAAAAGGGGGGAAAGAAGGTTGCAGGGGCATTGATTCCACTCTGCATCTGGACCTTTCAAAGTACTTGCTCTGAGTCTGTGGTGGCTTTCTCAGCTCAGCCCGGGATATTTTGATGTAGTGTGTTTCTGAAAGAGGCTTTAACATCGACACCATGTCTGGAGTCAGGCACGACATGTTGGGGGTTTTTTATCATTATTTGTTTGTTTGAGCTGTAGCACTAAGGCAAAGCAAGTGTCAGCTCTGTCAGGCTTCCTCCAGGATGACAAGAGTGTGGCTGCAGCCATTCCCAAACAGACCTCTTACAAATCGTGTTTGCTACGGAGAGTGACAGCTTAGCTTAGCTCACTAGGAAAGGTCTGGCAGACTTTTGGACAGAAGGTGCCATAGGAATGCCCAGCTTTCATCAGGGAATGCAAATTATGTCCTCTACAGCACTACTAATAATGAATGGGAAAAAAAATAGTAGCTGCACTCCACACTACTTGGTGATGAGTGTATGCCTGTGTTTGCTGCACCACCTTGGCAACTCAGCCTCCACCCAACAGAGAGAGGAAGATCTTTCAATTCAGAGTCCCTATCAAAAACCAGGATTTTTTAGTATGCTAAAAAAATTAATATTTCAGTACTTCTTACAAATTGTTCACTGTTCAACAGTGGTTGATTAGAAACCGGGAAAAAACAGGCAAAAACTTTTTCTCCAGGTTCCTTAGAACACGCGCTTGCCCTGCAGAGGGCATTCCAGTCACGGGCTGTCGATAGCTTGGAAAACAAAGTGGCTGAGTTCATGCATGCAACAGAAAACTGTGAAATACCAAAGTACTGGAAGGGGCTGGAAATGTAAGCTCTGGAGGAGCTATCTGAGGGTTTGGTTAGTCCCTTTCCCCTACGTTTACTTTAAATGTCCTCCTCCGAGTCAAATTTATCCACTGCAGGGAATTTACACCCTGGAACCCCTGCAGCTTTAATTAAAGAATCTTAGAATAGTTTGGGTTGGAGGGGATTTTAAAGATCATGTAGTTCCAACCCCTAGACCAGGTTGCTGTTAAGAGGCAGTGTACAGTACTAGTTATACATCCTCAGCACTCTGGTTATCTTATTATTGCATGGAGGGAGAAATAATTTGCAAAGACCTTTAAAGTTAACAGAAATAAAATGAGGAGCTTCTGTAAACGTGTGAACCTGATCTCCTCGTACTACAGTCCTGCTTTGAGGTGATAATTATATTTGCTAAGGGAGTTAAGGGATGATGGAAACTCTAGCAGCGGATAAAGTGTTTCTATTTCTGGTACCTTAGGGATAGGGTATCAATTCACCACGACAGATGCAGCAAAAGCCCTTGAAGTGCTATTGTTGAAATAACTTTGAGACCTGTCATCTGCCAACAGATCCTGTTCTCCCCCCGGCACTGAGGAGATCCAGGTTGATGGCGTGTGATCCTGCCAAATGTCCATCACAGCTGCACTTTGGGTAAAAGCTGTCAGTGAGACAACAGTCTGCAGGTAAACAGGAGAGTGCACGGGCAGGAGGGATTGCTGGAAACAAGTTTCCTTCTTACAGTATTTGCAGGGGAAAACTATGGAGCAGAGAGAGTGTGTTGTATATAGTTTAGCTTGTCTGGTTCTTCCTGTGTTAACAGGTTGCTTGAATTATCATTCTGCTGAAATTGAACTCTTTGGTCAAAAAATACTGATGTGTTCTGTGTGCCTGGTCAAATATAATGTGAAATAGAAGGTATATTTGAAATAGTTTTATGTAGAAATATACAAAAGTGTAGCTAAGCAGGTAAACTGTTTCTATGCCTGAATTTAGGTTGGGGGGGATTGATTTCCTTCTGTTGAGAAATGAAATCCTATAAATGGTTCATAGAAAAGCCCATGAATGTGATACATGATACTGAGGCATCCAGAGCTGCTGGATAGTGTATGTGAATCATGGGGAAAGTAAAGCCAATTAACATACCTTTCATATGCCAAGTGGGCAACTTAGATGCATCTTTAGGTTTTGACCTTAAACATATTTCTGATGGGAATACTTTTTTTAGTATCTAACCTATTAATAATTTAATTGAGGCTTAAAACTACAAGGGGCAAATAAAGGAAAATTAAAAAAAAAAAAACAAACCAAAAAACAACAACAACAAAAAAACAACACAACAAAATGCATCCCCAACCAACCAAGAAGAGCCCCACAACAAAACAAATATTTGACAGAGATAACGGATGTATGTTGTTTATCATGAATCACTGAAAGAAAATAATTCAGTTGTACTAAGAACTAAGCTTACAATTGAGAAATATTCATAACTATGCTCTATTAGGACAGCTCTTTATTTTTATTTAGTATTAATTGTTATAGGCAGAACATGGAAGCATTAAGAAGGTTCTAGTTGAGACTGAGATTTTTCTTCTACTATTCTGTAAGAATTGGCTGAAGGTTGTCAGTTAACTGAAAACTTTTTGAGGGAATCCTTTCTTACTTGGCCTTTTAAGCATCACTGAAAGCATCATTTGAACTTTTAAGCATCACTTTTAGGGCATCTGGAGAAAGGCAAAGACAGCTCAGATGTGTCCTTTGGACTCATTCTACAAAGTGCTGCACTGTATGAGCCAAGCATGTAATGTTAGTCTCATGCCTCCAAATAAGAGGTGTCTATCCCACCAGGAAAGGAGGGAGAAAATTGGATTCAATGGCTTCTAAACTGTCACGCTGGAATTCGTACTGCAAAGGTACTAATCCCAAGCATTGTCTGCAAAATAAACTCTTCAGCTATCTTTAGTTCTTAGCAAATTGCTCTCTCTCTCTCTCTCCACAAAGGGCAGAGAATGAATTGATACCTTCTCTCTGATTTTTTTTTTTTTTAAGTGCTACCTCATCTGCAGAGAAAGCAAAATTCCTGGAAGCCAAACATCACAGAGGAGTGTGGAGGGAAAGAGTAAGTGAAATGGGACTACATGGAATATGGGAAGGAGGAGACTGAGGTACATGCAGAGCCTTGGTGGGAGGTTTTGATGATACCGGGGTCTTTCAGCTTTTCAGTGTGAAATGAATTAATGTCAGGATTCACTGTGAAAGCAATCGTCTCCTAAAAGTAAAGAAGTAATCATCCTTCTGTCTAATGAGTGCTGTTTGTTTAGTTCTGCTGGACTTTTTAAATTGAAGGAAACCTGTGATGTGCCACACTGTGGGATAGAAGGAAGGATTTCCTGGAGATGGACCTAGGTACTGTGACTCGGCAGCACCTTAGTGTCCCTGACAAAATCCATCTGATGTTTGGACAAAGAAAAGCCAGGAGCCCAAGGGGCAGATTGCTCCAGGTAAAAGGCTACAAAACTGTCTGCCAAGCAACACAAAAATAAATGTTCTGGCTTTAATGGAAGAGTTATACAGAGCTATGGGGTGCTGTGATGTTAAACCATCTAGCTCAGCTTACTGCAGAGGAAGCATGACTTGTGGAAACTCCTTCCATTGCACTGGATTTCCTCAGCGTGGTACACTGTCTTTTCACAGGCCCCACACTTGGCTCCTCCTCCCCAGTTCGGCATCCTTATCTGAAGGGTTAACCTAGGAAATCAAATTACATAAATAAATACAACAGCAAGCGAATGTGAATTCTTTCAAATGGAACAGCTTGATTTTTTAAAAAGTTATTATTTTTCCCCCTTCTCCAGTCAACTTCTACTGCATGCTTGCAATATACTACGTACATGTGTGGTATCAGAAGTGAGGGTGCTACCTCACTGGTGCTTTGGGGGCAGGGACAGTCTAAATCCCTGTTATTCTCTCTTGTAAATAAGGCTACTCCTAACTTGGTATATTGTGATGGTAAACACGTGAAATGATTGCGAGCTGCTTCAGTGAAAAGGTGCTAGGATCACTCAACCCTCTTCTGGAATAGAGGATCTAGAATTTTTTTTCCATCAAATAGTCATTTTCTTTCGATATTGCACTTTCCTATACCCCAGCATAGCCTTTTTTGAGTTCCTCATGAAACAGCCACAAATCACTGTGCTGCACAGCCATTGTAAAGTAATAATGGATAGGTTCCTGAGGTGCTTAAGGTGTGGGGTTTTTTCTTTGTCAATTGCGTTTAAAATCTAAACATCAGAGAACAAAAAAAGCTGTGGTTCCTGTTCCAGGTCTTGCTCTTACCGTTAGCACTGGAGTGCCTTGCCCAAGGTCACACAGGAGGGCAGGAGCCCAGCTCAGGTCTCCTGATGCCAGGCTCAGTGCCCTTCCCTGTGATTGTGCTGTCACACACCTGGAACAACCCCAGCCCTCAGCCTGCCCTTCTGTTTTCTTGTTTGAGTCATCGTTTCTGGAAAGGCTGGGACGTCATCTTGTCATCTGCACATCGTATTATCGGGTTGTTCCAGGCTCCTGGCACGGGCCTTCCTCCTCCTTCTTGGAAAACCAGTCACCTTCTTATTATAGTTATTTTGAAGCCTGCTTGTGCTATTTGTGTTTGACTAAATTCACCAAAAGGTACTTTTAGTTAAGAGGAGGGTTTTGAAGGCTGAATCAGGCCTGCTACCTGAGAATTTTCCTCTGAGGTCAAGTGATAGAGAGAGGGGAATTTATCACAGCAGTGATGTAACATAGCTGATGTTTTCAATTACTTCCATTTTAGACTAACATTTTACCATATATTTACGTTGGACACTAATGTCTTGTGCTTATCATCATCTCAGTGACATCTGTACTGTAATCTTCTGAATTCCAGAATGAAATGAACAATGTCTACATGCCAGCTCTGCACCCTGAAGGCAACCCTTTCTGGCAACTGAGACCAAAAATCCTGCAGTGGTATAAAAGAGATGTCTGTCCAGGAAAAGGAAGGTGCACACACTGAAGCAATAGCACTGGAGACATGGCAAGGGGGGCAGGTTTTGCAGTCAGTGTTTGGTAACAGCGCAGATACCAGCATATCCAAACATCTCTGCCTTGCTACGGCAGTTATTAGCATATCCTTAACCCTGTGTAATTAAATAGTCACTGTTGTGACTGCTACCTTCACTAGACAGCGTACCTGTCATCCTTGTGCAAGATCCAATCTGCCCTCCTCTTTGTGAGGCTGATTTATGCTCAGCTGAACACCCTCCCCAGCTCAGTCAGCCCAGTTCTCTGCTGTCATACAGCAGCAGCATCGTTAATCTCTTCCAGACCCTCCCAGCTCTCTTGGAAGGCTGCTCAGGAGCAGAACTGCTCTGGCAGTTCCAGAACAATAATGGTGCAGAAAGGAAAAGAAAACGCAGCTTTCTTCTAACTCTGTTTATCTGTAATGTAACAAGTGAGAAGCAAAAAACCGATGTAGCTGAAATAAGAAACAAAACTAACTGTGCACAATGAGCAGATGATGAATTTGATCTCTCTCACTCAGTGAAGCCTTTACTGAACAGCACTGTTAAATTGGTTTTTCCATTTCTTTTAAATGTGAGATAAAGGAACAGAAAGGAATCTTTCATGTAGGTAAAATCTTATTCTCACTCTGCCATTCTATATTTTCTTCTATTTTTAAAGTACCTTTGTATTGGTGCCATTTTTTATTTTTCTCTTACGAAAATAGTTCAAGCGATGCTTCAAACATTTTAAAAGAAGGAAAAGAAACTGTGGATAAAAATCAGTTTCGTGACACTTCCTTGAAAATTAAAATGAGATTTTTGTGCCTACAATGTTCCCTTTCAAATCAGGTTTCCAGTGGAATCCCTTCCCAGCTGAGGCAGCACTGACAGCTGCCTGGGAGGAGAGTGGTTTGTACCTCTGGTCTCTGTAAAGCTGCTTCTGCTGTGTTAGCTCTCCTCAAAGGCACACCAGGCCTCCAAGTCTGTGGCAGCAAGCGTAGCTGTTGGAAAGTAGCTCCAATTACATCATCAGCTGAAGGGGAAAAAATAATCTCAAAAAAAAGTCTGATAAAGTGTGATAGTGAACCTTGTGCTGTCAAGGGCTGTGGTTAAAGCTCTTAGAAGAACCATTGTTCCTGAGGCTAATTATAGTAACATGACTGGGCATGCATACACATTTTCCATGTTTTTTTGGCATCACCTGATGGGAAGCTGTAGGAGAAAGAAGAAAGGCACAGCAGGAATATTCCCATAAGGATACTGGTGTAAGAACAGCAGTGCATGCCGTGATGTCTGTGCTGGCTGGAGGAACATCTGGGTGAGGTACCAGGGCACATTTCTGCTCTTCCTCTCCAGGCTTTGCTCATCTCCCTGGAGATGAGGGGCTATCTCTGTGGATGCTGCCTGTGCAGCTGCGTTACCATGAGAAAGCAACCTCCACAGGGGGTGTGGCATTCATAGTTTTCTACTCATCTAAATTATAACGGTGGATAAAGTTCCATCCTTTCAATGTGCAAATAGAACTTGGTCTCCCATTCGTCATCAGAAAAAAAAAGATCCAAAGTCTCCACTTCCCATGATTTCATTGGGTGTCAGTGTCTAAATCCCCTTGAAACTCCCTGAACTTTGTTGTCTTAATCTGGTCAACTTTTCATATCTGCTCATTACATGGTACTTGCTATATTCTGGTGATCTGGTGGGAAGTGGATCAGACTCATCCTAAATGTGTGACACACAAACTCCTGAGTGTTAGTGCTGCGACGTGTGGGCACTCAGGGTGCTGTTAAGCTGGAGGAGTGTTCTTGGGCTTGCTCAATTGCTACTCAGCAGCTTGTGTCATTCTTCAGAATGCAGCTTCTATATGGAGCAGAATTTATACATGAGATGTGCAGCCAAGGGTTCGTGCCTCCCATTATTTAGAGCTTATATCACTACTTTGTAGGCTGGGCTTGGAGCAAGGAAGCCTTTGAAGTGTTGGTGTGCTCTGCACAGGCATGAAAACATTGTGAGCCGTCTTCTTTTGGGCTGTTAGTCATACTGTACAAATCTGGGTGTCACATCACTGCCACAGAGTGTCTTACTCTAATCAAAGTGCTATTGATAAGGATATAATCCAAAAATGCGTTTTGAGCCCTTGATCTAAATGGGTGGTGGATGCAGTACAGGCCTGATGAAATGTGGAGGAGTAAAAGGCAGTGCTAATGCCTGACTGTGCTGCAGGTGAAAAATGTATTTAATTAATTAATTGGAATGAATTCTGATCCTTCCTTGCTAAACACAAGGTTTTCCCTTCTCCTTGCTCATGCATTTGACAGTCTAGAGCTCAGGTCTTACCTGAATGGACTGCAGAGTTGTGTATTTTGTGGCAGGCAGGATTATCTTGGTGCCACATGTGCTACAGGATGGCTTTGAAGGGGATAAACAGAATGGGGAATATTGGTCTTTGTGACCACTGGTAGCAGAAATGCTGAATGGGGAGTGGTGGGCAGGGTGTGCCTTGCATCCCTCTCCGTTTTAGCCCCACCTAAGCTGCTCGTTCTGGACTCAGGGTATAAGGATACTGATTCCTTGATTCCTTACCTAACAAGCAATTATAACATGAAACTCAAACATCGCTGTCTACATTGAAATGCAAAGTATCAAGGCCATATTTGAAATTCTTTTCCCAGCTGAAGTTTGTGGGAGATGCCAGTGCAGCCAGGACTTCACTGGTATCTAATCACAGCTCTGCTGTGACCTGTCCTGTGACCACCATGACTCATCTGACCGTCCCTAGAGGTACTCACCCCACCAGAACCGTGGGGGTAACAAGATATGTCTTCCTTTATATAATAGCAATAAAATGCTGTTGTAGTTTTTCTCTGCTACTAGCACTCACGGTGAGGTTTTATTCTGATGTGTCTGCTGTGCAAAACGCAATTCCTGCCACTGCATCTCAAACAGCCTGGAGGTGTTTCTGTCAAAATCCAGCCCCTTGCGGAACATGTTTCTGCCTCAGCAGGAGAGATTCACAACAGAGGGAGTGTTTGTGTTTGAAGATTGAGCTCATCTGATGGAGATGTGATCTTGTTATGTGTTTATAATCAGATTTCTGATATTCCAATGCATTCAGCTGGACTATGGCTACAGGTAAATTTTACTAGTTAGCTTCCACCATGATCTCATAATAACCAGCATTTTTCCCTTATTTCTGCAGTCAAGCAAGACAGAGAGGTCAAGGGATGAGAATTCCAACACCGACACAAGAAAGTAAATATTGATTTTTCATTGGCACTGGTCACACTAAGTTACACATGGCCTTTTGAAACGAAACATTTTAACTGAGTTGATGTGAAGCACATGATGTGCATTGCTGAGAGCTGATAGTGTCCCATTCCCTTGCTTTCATCTCTGTTCTTCCACATTATCTATTATTTTCTAGCACAGTGATGCCACATTTCCTTTGAAACACCCTTGATGCACACTTTTGCAGAAATTTAAGATTTCATCTCCAAAAATATGGTATCCTGACACCAGAACAAGGTACTTCATTCTGACTCAGAAACCAACCACACCCCAGATTCACACGCTTGTACGTTCACCCTCAGAGTTCAGTCTGATCTATATGGCTGTGGAAAGCTGCATCCTGCTGTACAAATGGCCCATTCCTTTTTCCAGGCCTAATCCTGGGCTATCAGCTTTCACTATTCCTTCCACAAGATCCTTCTCTAAATCCTTTTCCCTGCACTAAATCCTTTAAGTGCCAGGCAAAACTATTACAGACTTCGAATAGCACTGTGATGATTGAGATAAGACACAGAATTATTTTATCTACATACAAGGCTTTGTTGTCTGAAATAGTTTTACCTTTATGTAGAAAACTTTCCGTAGTAAAACCATTAATGTATGTATGTATGCATGTATTTATTTATTTATTTGAATTATTGTGTTTTTTTCTGAAGACTTGACCGATCATGCTCTCTTGTAATTCTTGAATGATTTGTGAATAATTCTTTCATCCTGCATTCTTATCCAGTCGTTTTCTGTCAAGTCTGCATAGAATTTTTCTTCTTATTTGATATGAAACCAATTGGTCGCTGACATTAAATCATTTTAAGATTTGGGGGGGGGTTGTTTTGGTTTTTTACTTCTGGGATACTATTGTGAAAGCACATAGATTTGTATGCATTGTACATGCACTTTCTAAAGACTGACTGTTTGCAGAAAAACAATTCTGTAGCTTTGTAACAAAATCTTTAAATATTCTGAAACTTCTGTTATCCAGTCTTGCCTAGTCCAAATGAATGTCTCTGTTGAGGATACCCCCAGCCCTGCTCTTGCCACACCAGTAGCTGCTCGCCTGGCTGAGCCAGAAGAATCTCTCTTTCTGCTGGCTACTCCAAACCTAAAACACTGCTCTGTAGGACTCATATTTCTGTACAATACCTACGTGGTTTTCTTTACAGGCAACAAGCTGCTTCTGTCATCTGTTAGGAATAAAAAACCACCCAAACCCTTTTTGGCAGAACCCAGGAGACTCTACTTACCAGAGTCGCTTGAAGTTTCTCCCTCTTTTCTTAGGTCTCAAAGGGTTTGAACGGGAGGGGTTCTGCTCTCTTTAAATGCAGTGGCCACCTCTGTCAGCCCTGTAAGCTGGGAGGGGAGGGCAGTGAGAGTTTCAGGGATCTGAGCAATGCCATTGCTATCACCAAGCTGAAAATAACCTCTGACAAAAGCCTGGCATTTTGTTCCCTTATGTCCACTTGTGAGTAGGTGGACAACAATGCAGCCCCTCGGATTACACCTAAAGGACATTCCTGACTGCAGCCTAACAGATCAGAAATAAAGATTAAAGTTTGATAATTGTTCTGCTGCATTGCTTAAATGTGAATCATAAAATAACTGTCCCTGAAATGAGGATTTAGCTATTAATGGTCACATTGCCAAAAATAATTTACCAAAATAATTGTTAAAAATAATAATAGATCAAAACCTGTTTGTAGCACCCCCGGGAAAACAACAGTTTTAAACTAAACACGACTTCATTCTGCAGTTCATGATTTGATAGATGCAACTGGTTTGTCTTCTAGGATACAGAGGATTATGCTTTTAACTGTAATCTTTCCTTTTTTACTGTTTTTAGGCATTAAGATGGGTAGCTAATATGTATAGTATTTAGCCTGTGTAATTATTGCAGATGTATTTGCCATGCCTGACTGAGCCCCTTGAAAATGGATGAGGCTGCAGATGTGTTAGAGATGTGGGCAGTAAAGTATGAAGCACTTTTTTACAGGGCTTTATTTTAAGGGCTTTAAAGGTTTAGAAGCTACTTCTCATTTTCTGAAGAGATGCCTGAATTTAGCAAGTTTGTTCAGGATCATGGACTTTGCTGTGTATGAAAGGGCCCATTCCAGATGTTAAACACCAGAACTCTTAAGCTGAAAGTCTCCACTTGGGGACTTTCATGGAAGTGTAAGGAAATTAGATGCCTAATCCACATCAGACTTCAGGATTTAGGGGTCTGTAAGCTGAGGCTGCTAAGAAAACTCCTAGGAACCTATAAATCTGTTTACTGTTGAGTCTGCAAAGATTTTATAATGCAGAGACAGGTCCTTGGTGTAAAATTGAAAGACTGTTTTTTCCTGAGTAGAGGATCTGGACTCCTTCTCTTCTTGGTTGTTCTCCCCAGACAATTAATGGAGCTGTTCTGTGTCAGATAAGGCCAAATGCTGAGGGGACAGTGCAGGGTATGTGGCATGAGGGTTCCTTGTAAGAGGGCAGCACGGAGGAGTTGTGGCAGGCCTGAGCTCCCTGTTGGAGCACATGGGAAGCACTGAGAAGTTTCTAAAATCTTTGTGTTCATACCCTTGGTGACTTCTGGTAGGACCCCTGACGTGTGAGAGAGATGAACCTTCTCTAATCTTCACTCACATTTTATAGATCATGTCCTTGGGTGGATCTGCACCATAACCGGCTGCAGGGAACTCTGCAGAGAAAGGCTTTCCCCCCAAACGTAAGCATTTTCCCTTTGGTTTTGGCAGAGGATTTAAGGGGAAAATGCAGCTGAACAACCTTTGGTTTTCCTGGTGTTGGGTGCTGCTTAATTTCTGTGCTACTGTGTGCCCCTGTAAGGATTGTCAAAAGGCTCTTTACAGCTCCAGGGAACTGCTGGATCTATACAGGTTAGTTGGGATTACCTACAATTCCAGGCCAGCTGTGGTTTGCAGGACCTGGGATTGGAAGAAAAGACTCAAGATATGCAACTGGAGTTGCACACGCATGAACTGGAGTGAGAATGTAGAATTTTCTATAAATCAGAGGCAGGGATTAAAACACCCTTCCCTGAGAGCTGGAACACAGCAACTCAAAAGCAAAGCCAGCCTGGGGATCAGAGGGACTTTCAGAGCACATCAGGCACCCAGGGCATGTTCCAGGGGAGGTGAGGCAGGTGGGAAGAGCAGGGAGCTGGGCTATCAGAGACAAATGCAGGTCTTCCAGGGCATGAGACCCTTGGAGCAGAGAAAGCAGCAGATTTTCAGCCTGCAAAATGAGCACACAGGGAGAAAAGTGCTCGTGAAAAAGCAACTGCGGTGTGTCAGGAGCCAAGGGACACTGGACAGCGAGCCAGAAAATAGGCTCAGCTTTCCAAAACAGCACCATGTGTGATAAGACCATTTCACCAAGACTAATTACTGTAGGTTCTTAGTCTGTCAGCTGTGGTGTTCGAAAATGAAAGGGGTGGTTTGTTTCCATTGAGTAATGCAAGTTTCTAAAACCTTTGCCTTTATATTTCCAGAATGAAATTGATGGCAGGTGTAAGGAAGGTCAGTTATCTCTTTGGAGAAGAAAAATCTAATCAGTGCTCTACTGAGAATTCTTCCCTCTTCCAGCTTTTATTCTTCTTTCCCCCTCATTTAGGAATATTTCAATAGTGATCCTATTCTGTCAGGTGTATTTTGTATTAGAACTTTGCATGACTAAAGAGCAGATGAGTTTGTTTCACTGTGGTAGCTGTTTTAATTATGGGTTTTTTATGCAGTCCAAACCTGAATCTAGGGCTTTGCTACCATTTCTCCTCTCCCAGTTTGGTCTGCCAGGCACAGTGCACCTGGGAAAGCAGATAAACTGTATTTTTATTTAATTTGTTACCTATTACTTGTTATCTGAGTGTGACCTGTAGGAGGAGTCCTCATCTTCCTTCGTTCAGTGTGTAAGAGACACTGCTGCACGTATTTAAATTCAAGTGGTTTGATTTAACCTGTTTGAAATTTCTGTGACATTTGGACACACATTCCTGAATGTTCCAGGGTGATATCTTCTTAACTGTTTTGTTCTAACTTGTTTTTAGGAGCTGTAATATCTACTGACAAGAGTTCAGAAGTCACATTGAGTTACTTAATTCACTTTTTCGTGAAATACCATTTTCCCCCCTTGCTTCAGAACACAGCAACACCTGCCTGACAAAAAAAGAATGAAGAGATGCCAGTGAATATACAAAGTATTACTTAGGTAATCTAATCCGATCAAATAGAAAAAGTCAGTGTAGAGTTTTATGTAAGTTTAATCTGAACAAATCGATTTAAAAATACAGTATAAATAATTCTTAACTTATATAAAAATTGATTAAGAAAATTTGGGGTTTTTTTGTGCTTCTTACTAACTTTACAAAAGAGCATTATTAAACACAGAAGCAAAACATTTTAACTATGGCCTTCTTTTTGTTAAGACATAAAATATGTACACACTCACAGTACTTTTTTTTTGGTGCAAAATACGTACTGACTGATAGACTGTACCTTTCTGTACAAAGACAATTTCAGCTTACTTTGCATAGAAGAAATCAACACACGCTCACAAAAAACCCCACTAGATACATAACTTTGTTGTTAAAATACTTCATGTTGTTAAAATGCCTTTCAGAAAAATTCATTAGGCATTAACTTTCTCCTTAAGAGTCAGTTTTATTTTCTAAAGCATTAGTTAAGGCAATTCCAGCATTGAGGTCTTGGCAATACATGTCCAAACCATTGTCCATCATACAATGCCAGACGTGTGCAGTGTGTTAGCAGTAATCTTGCCTGCTAACACAGTCAGCAATTTCCTATCCCAAAATTAGTCTTCTGAAACTTCAAGTTTTCGTTGAGGAATATATAGAGTTCCTTGAGAAATTCTCTGGGTACCATCTGAGTCTGCAGATAGTGAAGGTTCTGTGTTTGGCCCTCCTGGTGTGCGGAAAAAGTTTTCTGTAACTGCCTGAGGCTCCTGAGGTTCCTTTGGAGCACAAGGCTAAAGAGAAAAGAGAAAGTTACTTTCATTTATGGGGGAATAAAAAGTAAATTCTACTTCTAAGATTCTGCAGGATGTTAGCAAACTTTTTTTTTTTTCCCCTGAAATTTAAAAACTTAACTTTTTACTGAGAAGGATATACCTGCATTCCTTTATATATATATATATATAAATACACAAAAATATGGTTTCTCTAATCCCCCTCTTTTTTAATACAAACAGATATTAGGCAATACAGTATTACATAAAATATACAGAGAAACTTCCTGTGGGAAAGAAGTATTTAAAATCCTGTACAATCCTATCCTATTAAAAGAAAAGCTATTATTAAACACAAGAACTTGAGAGTAGATTAGGGAACAAGAAGGAAAGATAAAGTAACAAATGGACAGTTTGTTAATAAGCACAGTCTCAGATCTATGTAAAATCCTCCCTCTACAACAGTTGTCTCTTCACATCTTGTCATCTTCCAGCTGGCTCCACTTCCACCACAAATAAGTCATTTATCTTCCTTGCTAACCTCTCATTTCTACTGTACTTAGGCTGGCCTTCACTGCTAGCTCTTTTTGGGCAGTGCTGATTTCTAAAGATCAAAAAGAAATGTTTATTTATAAATTTTACCTGCTGTAAGGGAATTACCGCACCGTACTTCCCACTCAACCCACCACGGTGGAGCTGCAATATATTTCAACTCACCTTCCCTTCTTGCACGTTTGTGCTTCCTGAGCTATGGCTGATATTTTCTGATTGGGAAGAGACTGGCACGTGCTGAAGAACAGGATTTGCAGGAACTTGCACACCAGCAGGTATGAGTCCTATGTGTTGCAGCATAAAGTTCAGAGCTGAAGAGCTTGGATTTGGGGCAGAACTGGTACTGCTCGAGTTGAGGCAGGAGTTGCTCAGTACAGGTGCAGCAGCTATAGAATTTGGTGACAGCATTATGTTCAAGGGTGTTATATGAAAAGCAGGAATATTGACTGTTTTCAGTTCTGAGGCTGGCATTGGAATGACACCTGAAACACAAACATCAAGTGTTGAAGGGGGTTAGGATGAACTGGCCCCGGCCCCTCGAGCCAGTCCCCTGTGCCTGTTTCCCTGGACACTGACCAGTGATGGGAGAGCTGTAGGCTGTGTGCTGCAGCGAGCACACCCCAGCCTTCTCTTTGTTGGAGCACTCTGCCTTGTTGCCATGGGTGCAGTGAGTCAGAGGAATAAGATAACCAGACGGAAAAAAAGTCTGAGAAAGAAAGAGACAGCACACCTTTAGCCCAAATGTGTGATAAGCAAACCCCAAACGTTTTCTCCAAAGCTGCAACCCCCCTTGCCTTGTTCTTATTCTTTATCATCCACGTCCCCAGGATCCCATATCCCATGCCTGTACTACTTTCTGTCTGAAATGAGACACAATAGACTCAAGGACGTGCTCTTTTAAGTAAAACTGCACAGAAGTCAGCTGGCTCCATTTCCAGCTGGTATTCTTGGTGGGGAACTGGAAATCCACCTGGGATTAACACAGTGCAATTTGATTAGATGGAAAAGAAATCATGATACCAAATACTTTTTTTCCAGAAGAGACATCCTGGACCCAGTAATCATCACAGCACCTCATTCTTGGATTGTGTTTTTCATAAAACAAATATTGGAAGAGAAAACTTTTGCATTTGCACATTCTGTTTTTGTTAACAGAACTGTTCTTTATCCAGGTTCTCCACAGCAATCAGTCTTAACTGCAGAATATTGAACTTTACTGATGAAGAGAGTTTCATGTGATTCTGTTTCAAAGTATTTGATAGTCAGTATATGCAAACAAAGGACTGGGGAGGTAAGGGATCTCAACATTGCCCTCAGCTCCTTAGTGTGACCTTCATTCCAATGCAAGCCTGAAAGCTTCTTTATGTCCCCGTATTTGTGTACTTGATGCAGAAACAGAAATAACACATTCCTACAAAATAAGGTTTTACAAGCACACTAAAAAGAATTCAACTAAAGACAACCTATGCATATTGTTATTGTTTTGTTTCTTTTGCAAAGACTCCAAGCAGTGTTTTCCCAGGGAATGGCAAGACAATTCTTACCTCAGGAGCAGGAATGGCAAATGCCACAGGTACCTCTTGTTTTATTTTGATTTTATCTTCATCTTCTGGAATATTTTCTTTTGTGCATTGGTCACAGCAACTTGCCGTGTTTTGATCTACTGTTTTGGTTTCACTCTGTCTCTCTTCCTGGATATTGTCCATTTCATGATTCGTTTGTGAGCTATTGGAAGGTGGTTTTTCATTCTTAGTGGATTCTCCCTTGGAAAAAGTACATACAAAAAGAAAGGGAGGTGTTGTAAGGCTTAACATTCTCAATTACAGCCCTAGGATGATACTTGTACATTCTTCAACATTGGAAAGCAAGTTTTTACTTCCTCCTCATTCCCAAGTTTGTGCTATGAAAACTTCTGGTCACTAGGACAGCCAGGTCCATGTTATCACCTCTTGTTCCTTCCCAGCTAGGATGTTTGATAGCATGTGCTGTCATAACACACCCATAACATAAGATGACTGTTTTGGCAAGCCAAATTTACAACAGATTTATAATTTACAGAGATGCTAAAACAATCAGCAGCTGAGGAGTAGCAAGCAATCCAGCCCCAGTCTCTCCATATACATCAAGTTTATCTGAACCTCTTATTCTCTTCACGTGCTGTTCTATTAGGCTTACAACAACCCAAGACTGGGTGGAAATATTTAGAAGGTACCAGGATTTTGGGACGTTCCCTGTCCAGTGAATTTTGTATGTCCACTTTCCCTCCTAACACCTCTAAAGCCAAGAATGGATGCCAGCAAGTTTATAGAATCCTAAAATTCAAGGGACCTTGAAGATCATCTCCTTCCAACCTCGCTCTCAACCTGACCTGCTCCAGAATCATGTATAAATAGCTAAGTTTTGACATAGTGTTTTGGGAGTTGTTTGATTTTCACTACACCTGTACACTTTGTCTTTTTAGATATAAACCCCAGCCTCTCAAACATCATCAAGTACAGCAAATGAACACCATCTCTTCAAGCCTGATGTTATTTAAAACGCCTACACTCACTGGCAGGCTCCTACATCACTTTGAAAATGAGTAGGTGGCATCATCACTGAGCTATAAAATGGCATTTTAAAACTAATTTAACTTACCGAAGAAGTATCAAGGCTTTCCTCATCACTTTTACGCCTTTTAATTAAATTATTCTCTGGTAATGCTTGTGATCTTTTAAGGCACCGCTGAGATGAAGCTTCTGATTTCGTATCGGGTTTTTCTTCAGCTGCCAAGGACTTTGTTGGCTCCTCTGTACCTCTCTGAGTGTCCCCTTCCTCAGCGGTTATTTTATTTAATACTTTTGGATTATTACTCTTAATTCCAGTTACGTTGGCACACGGCAGAGGCTGCAACATGAAGCCTGGGCTGTAGGTTGTCACAGTGTGGGCTTGGGAAGGGTGCAGATAGATTGCATATGAAACCCCAGACTGAGGATGAGGTAGGATGACTGGTGACACCGAGCTGTGGCTCGCAGGGCACACCCCGAGGGGCTGGCTCAGAGCTGGCTGCTGAGAGGGTTCAGGCTTGGGGACAGCCTCTGGCGAGGACAGGGCACATTTCATTTGCATCTCTTCTGCTGTCCTTAAGCAAAAAACAAACAAAAAAAAATCCCAAACGTATTTTAATTCCTTCGTGCAGAAATGAATGCCCTGATAAATTATTGTCTGTAATGCAAAGAGTTAGCATGAACTTCTCCATCCACTAAAGAGAAAATAAATTAAAAAATAGCCTGCAGTGCTAGGGGTTAGTGGTTTCTGCAGGCTATTGCCCCACTCAAACTGAGCAAACTTTAACTTAATGGCCAGTGACATCATAAACCTTCTCACCTTTAAACTTGTGCAAACTTACTTGGATTGTCCTTCCATCTGATGTTTAGTGATTGCTGGAAACTGAGCTATTGTATTTGGGAAAACTGGTAAACTTTGATAAGTACCTGGTTGGAGGAGAAAAACAAATCCAAACTGTTAGTACATCAAATTCAGGAGTTAAAATTTAACTTTAATTTGAGGAGACTGCATTATGTAATGTAACATACACATTTAATGAGACAACTTATCCTCAAACTCAGCCCAGATTTGATTTGATCAACTGGACGTCAGCTTACATCAAACAAATTTCAAAGGCCCCAAAGAGGATCCCTAGCAAGAACATGAATATTCACAGGTAATTTTCTGGCTGTTTTTTGGAATACAGAACTGCTTAGATACTATGATCCAAAGCAGAGTTTCTACAAAAAAGCAGGTTCAGAGAAGATGCAATATTCAGATTCAGCGATTCTACACAAACAGAAGGTTTATAGCCATTTCTGTATTTTTGACAGTTCTTAAGAAGTATATTTTGAAAGGAGGCATCACCCACAAATCTGCACGTCTTGTGAGAAGAGGGCAATCCCAAATATTTATCACAAGACTTTGTTTTCTTCTAACTTAAAAACAAAGAAAAAGAAGTTTCTAAAAGAAAAGTTAGAAAAAGATACATACTGGCACTTATTTTAACTGGGCTGGTTGGAGCAGACTGGATCTTCCTTCTGTCATTTTCTATACTCTTAACTAATTTTATTAGAGATGAATGCCGAGTGAAGTTTTGCTTTCCTTTTGAAGGAAAAAGGGCTTTTGAGCACTGCTCTTTGGAAGGGATGGATTCTGAAATAGGTGGGGAACAGGTTGTAGAAGTTGCTTCAAGTTTTATATCTGAAAAAGAGAAAAAAAAAGGAGAAAATACATATCATATGCAGATTCAGTAATTAAAAGCAATTATTTGAGCCTGGCTTATAATTCTTGAAGTATCAGCAGCAGCAAACACCAAAATTCAAGAATCTCAATATGTGAACATTCGCTGTGTGCAGGTTGCTGTGCTGTTAAGGACAGTGATGTGACTAATAAAAGATTTTCTGCTTAGTTATTCTGTCTTTTGGCCAAAAAATTCTAGCAGAGAAAACAAAAAAACCCAATCAATATCATCAGCAGAACAAAAGGAAATGACACATACACCTACCCTGAGTATTTGGCAAGACCTCAGGTCCTGTCCACTTGAATGCTGGTTTTCTACCTCTCTCCTCTGTAACATGAACTTTTTTGATAAGCTTGAGGCTGCTGAGAACATTTGCTATGTCATAAAGTCTTCTAATTTTGGCTGAAATAAAATAAATAAACGTAAAGTATAGCAATTGCAATTAACAAGTTAGCATGTATCAGATAAAGAAATGTAACACCCTTTAAGCAGCTAAAAGGAAAAAGCTTTAAAAAAATTTATAAGAACAACTTTGTGGAACAGGTATTTATACAATGAAATAACATTGTGATACAAAGTTTACATGTAAAACAGAATGACACTGACACAGATCTAGAAGACACTGCAAAGTTTGTTATGCTAAATATGGAAAAAAGAATGTTTTCAAAACAAGTTAATTTCTGTGCAATGATCAAACCTATACAAATCCTGTAGTAAAAATAAGTAGATTAAAAGGCAGGTACACACATGCAATGGCAAACGTGGGAACTGGAGGGAAAAGAGACACTAAAATCCAACAGGATAATCGTTCTGCACATCTTCCCTGTCTCTAGGTTGAGCTATTAGGGAAAAGTTTTAGGCAGAAGTCAATCTACAAGTGAGTTCCAGAGCAAAGCGAACGTGCTTAGGCCAAAACTGATACTGAAAATTTAAAGTCTAGCAAGTCATGGAATTTGGGACTGTGCTTCATAACCAAGAACGTGGTAAAACATGGGACTGATACCTGAAATACAGGCAGATGGATGGAATGCCCTGAAAATGCTTTTAGTGTGAGACAGCCTCTTCTTATGGAAGAACAAAAGCAAGCAAAAAAACCCTACTGAGTAGCCATCCACCCTCTCTATGTGGCTGTGAGGCAGTGGAAAGGAAATCATGAACTGAAACCAGCAAGGATCAGTATTTGCATAGATACAATTCCACAAAAAAAAATAAAAAAAACAAAAAACCAAACCTAACAAAAACCCAAACAAGCAAAGGAGTCTGAGAATCAAGGAATAGACTAATTTTCAATGAAACCCACCAACTATCCCTCAAAAGCAGCACATTTATTTTATATATGTACTGACCTAGACCTAGAAATACCATTTCATTTGAATGGAGAGGAAGAGGAGGAAGTGTGCAGGGAACTGAGAGAAGGGCAAAAGAATGAAGAAATAATTGGCAGTTAGAGCACAGGGTTTCACTTCCTCTGACACGCAAGTTGCTCAGAGGACTTTTACAGAATTTCTTTAGATTTCTACCAAGTTAGTTATGTGGCCAGAACACAGATTTTGCATGGTTCTGGGGCATCTTTGGTGAAATGATGCTGAAAACTTTGACAGCCTGCTTGAGGTAAGAGAAATTGTTACCAATATGGATCCTTGTGACATTACTTCAGGAGGGAGGATTTAATGGACTTGTCCTCTTAGGTGGGCATTATGTATCAATGACCAAACACAAATTATAAACTGCAGAAGGTGTTTAGTGAGTTTTTGGAGGCTCAAATAAATACTTATGGCAGGAAAAACAAGACAGTATTTTTCATTATATGAAGTAGTACTGGAATAATTCATTTAGCTTACACTTGCTGTTGTACTTACTTTTAAACTTGCTTTTATCTAAGTCTTCTAACTGATCTTCTCCAATCAAGATTTTAGCAGCAACTTCAAGGCTCACTATTTGAGGTGTTGATACAAGAAACAGCATCACAAATTTCTGACTCATCACACGTAAGGACTTGTATTTCCTGCCATTCACTGATGCTGCAGCAGACAGGAGAAAGGATTAAAGTATTCAGTGACACACCAGTTACAAACATAAAACACTGAAGAAATTTGTCAGCAATAATAATTGTAAGAACAACATAGAGACTAGGCAGGGCCAGTGCTGACTCCACAATCGTGTAAATACATGACAAGAAACAGATCATTGGGTGGATACCAAGTCTAAGCACCAAGAAGAGAGGGTGATGTATCCCACATTTACATTTCCTATTGTCTGATAGCTTGTACTCTTAACAATGCTTAACCCTTAATTAAAATTTCTTCCATGAATCAAAGCTAAATTAATAAAACAAATTGAGTAATTTATGCTTCTGGTTTGTATAACATTCAATAGTAACTTCTGGTTTCTATAACAATTCAGTGGTAATGGCAACTGGATTATATGTTGGTGTATTTGATACTTTCACCTGATGTAGAAACAAATTACAAGAATTGAATGAATAAGACAAGTTAAGGAGTGCAGAGCACTTTTTCTCACCACAAACAGTTGTGGTGCCTTTGGGGCAGTACCATCTCAGGAAAAAAAAAAAAATTTTTTTTCCAAGTTCATAGAAATCTATCATTATAAGCACATATTATTCTTGGCATTATAGAGAATTATTACCAGCACGAAATTCCACTCCTGGGAGCTCGACAAAAGACATTTCTGACTGCTCACTTGAGCCAAAAGAACTTGCCATTTCTTCATTTCTTTCACGGTCAGGATCGAATTCATGCTCGTACTCTCTTCTCTTGATCATCTGGATTTGCTGTATGTATTTGTTCTCTTCTCCCACTTTTTTCAGGGCCTGCAGGGTCTGGGGGAGGTTGTGGCGCCCGTGCCAGACGTATCTGTTCCTGGCCAGGCGGCTCACCATGTGCAGGCTCTCCAGCACGTTCACAATGTCATAGATGCGCCTGCGCTCTACGTCTGCGGAGGAAAAGACGAACCTGACATCTCTGCTGCATAAAATATGTTCACTCGTGCATTACCTGCAGCACAGATTCCTGTCCTTCCTCTTAATATACTTCTAAACCGTTTTTGCCAATTCCTTATCACAAGAGTTTCTGAAAATAGCCCTCACAGGTCTTGCCAGCAAGGAAAACAACTCATATATAGATGGACTTGCTGTTTCAGAGTTATACTTGGCTTTCAACATTCCTTAAGAAATAAAACTTATTGTTGCCAGAAGAGTCATGACATGGGTTTCAAACCAGCTTTAGAAAAAACAGAGTATTTTTAATTATTCACTGCACTGATTTTAGACTATGTCCTTAAATAACCGTGGAAACTCACGGTAGGAAACTTTCATAACTTCTTTTTATATGTTATTTTATTAGCACACTCTTATTTTCTCATTTGTCTGATAAACTTTTGGTTTTGACCAGACATTTTCTAAAAGAGATGTCCTTTTGTAAAAAGTATAAAAAAATGTAAATCATACTGCTTTAAAATTTTTATAACTATTATCTGTATATAAGCTGTAGAATACTGTGATTCCATAGCCTTTTGATTTAAAAAATGTTCAGGTTGATGTTAGAAACACAGACTCTGCAGAAATCATTGGTGCAATATAAAAATAGTGATATAAAATGAGAAAGTTAAGTTATCATCAAGAACAGAAAGCAGTTTCTTGCTTTGATCTCATCATTGGACAGGAAGCTGTGGGCTCAGTTTGAGAAATGCTAGTTCCTGCTGCAAAAATCTAACCTCTAATCTTAGTCACAATCTCTGAATTCAAAAAACTGCAATTGGTTATTTATGATATCAGCAATAATTTAGATGTTTAACATGAGACAGAATTCAGAGTTTCTCAGTTCAGTTCACTGAGGAAACATCAGGATTTTAAAAGAATTGCTCTAGGAATGAAGAGTTTAAAACTGGGTTTAAATAAGTTTGAGAGAACAGAGTAAGCATCCAAAATTGTATGGAGCAAAAATGTAGTAATAAAAATGGCAGGTTATTGGCAAATTTGCATGAAGAAGTATTTAATGGGATGAACACCAACTTACGTAGTTCTTCAGTGACTTCATCAAGGCAAATGTAACTTTTCTGTGAAGGGCTGGGGTAATCAGGATATCGAGCTAAGAATTTATGACACAGTAACCCGAGACTTTTCTCTTTGCGACTTGGCTGAGACTTTTCATATTCATCCCCCAATACGTGCTCCTACATGGGAATAAGGAAAAGAGAATGTGAGATTTTTGGCAATATGTAAACACAGATATTTAACAGCTTCGTAGTGAGCACTGTCAAAGGGCCAGTGTTCTCCCTTTGTCCTCAGCAGCCGTGACATAAAACCAGAACATTACCTGTTGCATGTAACTAGTAAATATCCTTATTTATATTTGGTAAATGCTCCAAAATGAAAACTTTGAAGAAATTATCTATTATGTCAATGTATAATTTTTTATACTGAATAAACGGCCTTCAGCTAACTTAAAAAAAAAAATACAGACAACTTTACAACATACCTGCAAACAGTGTTTTGTCGATAGGACCTCACTTGAACTGTCTGACAGTTGCCTTCTCTGTTCTCTGCTCCTAATCTCAGGACTGGCTGCACTAATCAGCATTTTCAGGTTGGAAGTAGGCGTCCATGGATCTGCTGGAGGGGTTTCCTTAGGTTTTGGGGGTGTGGTTAGAGGCGGACAGTCAGGCTGTCGCTCTGTCAGTACCAACTGTGAGGTAGCTGCTTGTTTCAAAGGGGTTTTCAGTACGTTTTTGCATGGCTCAGAATGCTCATTTTCCTACACACCAAGAAAAAGAACAACGGTGATATTAAAAACCAGGTGCACCATGATCCATTTATCAATAACAGGCAAAGGGGAATAGAGATACATTGAATTTTTAGGGCAACTCCGAGTCAAGGGTTCCCGTCCTACTCTGAACCAATGAGCCCCTTCCCTGAAACCATTTCTGTGCCTGTAGCTTAAGGCTCGGGGCCCGTGGCATTTATTCTTCGGGTAATTGTCCTTTTCTTTCCTCTGAGGAAAATACAACCAGAACGTATGTTAATGCATAGCAGAGTGCTGTAAATAATGTCTGAAACACGTCATGACCCGGGAGCGGGTGTGATGTTCCTTATAAATTCCTGTTGGGCTAAATAGACAGCAGCCCACGTCAGAGAAATCTTATCCTTTTTATCATACAATCGCCTTAACTGGGGCGACTAGCCCAGTATATAGTAGCCATAGAAGTGTTGGCTAATAAGCTCTTAACTTTTACAGTGAACTTTAACAAGCTCCCAACTCTCCGACAAACTTCGGAGCGGGGTAAGGGGTGGAACGTGATCGCGGGGCTTGCCGAGATAGAACAAGAGAGGAGAGGACAAGGACGGGAAAGGGAAGGAGAGGGATGCCCGGGCGGTCTGGACCAGGAGCCGACAGGAGCTCGGGACCGATCCACTTCCTTGTAGTTTCCCTCGTATTCCCTTTACTTTTCGCGCCGCGTATCCGCGCATGCGCGGCCAGCCCCGCAGAGCCCTCCGAGGAATGGGTTTGGGGTCTGTGGTGGTCCTGGAGCCCCTTCCAGGGAGGTGCCCGGGGCTCCAGGCAGCCTTGCGAGCCTGGAATTGTGAGGGAAGCGGGCTCGCCCCACCTCCGCGGGACCCTCTTCCAATCGCAACTTGCCTGTCACAGCACCAGAGAAAGCCTGAGACAAACACGCTTTAAACATCATTATATCTGCTCCTCCACACACCTTCTATTAAGGAAAAAGCAAAGAGGAAAGGGGAGCCAGGAAGAAGAAGTGTTCTTTACGGGCTCGGTGGATAAAGGTCGTGCGAGATGAAGTTTCAGCAACTTTTGTTAAGGACAGAAACGACAGCGAAGGTAAAACGCGCTCGGTTTCTGCCATCCCGCGGTTTCTACGCGCGATCGTTCCGATCGAAGCGGTTTCACCCCCGGGGGCGCTGAGCGCGGGCAGCGGGGCTGTCAGCGCCCCGCGGGAAGCGGCAGCCCCGCGGCTCGGCTGCTCTCGCCCACCGGAGGAATTACCTTGTCGCCGGCCCCCATCTCCCCGCCCGCCGGCCGCATTCTCCCGCCGCCTCA
>VWZT01016910.1:811115-833060 GCA_013397055.1 Pachycephala philippinensis | reverse complement strand
CCCAAGCCCAAACCTTTTAAAGATTAAACAGGGAAATGATGGCAAATAAATGACATGTGGCAGACTGAAAAAACAATGTCTAAAAGCCATCTCATGGATTTCTGTCAGACGATATGTGACAGGCAGCAGCGTGTAGTCACAGAATCCTAAAATGGAACGGACCTTAAAGCTCATCCACTTCCACCCTCCTGCCATGGGCAGGGACACTTTCCAGTTTGCTCAATGCCCCATTCAACTTGGCCTGGAGCCTTTCCGTGGATGGGGCATCCACAGCTTCTCCGGGTAACTGCATATCCCAGGCGGTCAGTAAGATCAGCTCCACAGCAGACACAGCCTTAGCTGCATGCAGGCACCCAAAGGAATCACTGCTGCCACGTGCCAGCCTGGGAACTGGTGAGGTGGCAGGGAAAAGTGATGAGGGAGGAATAATTGGCAGCCCCAAATCTGAGTGTGGGAGCAGTGCTCAGTGCAGGGCACGGCACCGGGTCAGGAGGTGGCAGTGCCTGCTCCAGAGGGCCCTGTGGAGTGCTCTGCTCCAGCCCTACCTAATTCTGTATTCATTAGTCTGCATAAAATTAAATCATATTAAGGCATATTATTGAACGGGCTGATTCAATTTAACTTGAGTTTATTTGCTTTCAATTGTTACATTATCTTTTAAAATTAGGCAAATTAAATCAGCTGGTCAAGCTCTGAGGTGAAGGCTGGGAAAGAAACAAAACCAAAACATTATGGAAACCTGGATTCCTAAACAAACAAACGCCTTTTTCAGGCATGCTAATTTCAGGGAATGCTAATTAAAACTTAATGCATGCACCAGAAACTACACGGCAAGAATATTAATAGCGTGGTACAAATTAAAGTAGAGATACAGTGTTTCAGTGCTTCACTTCTGTAGGTATATTTTTCCTGCTGAGATGAATTATTAGGAAAAGAAGATAACAGCTGAGAAATGTGTGTTTATTTAAGATCAAACACGGGGCACATTCTTAGCACTGGAACATCTAGAGCTAAGAGTTTAGTGTACTCAGTAAAGAGCATGTTTGTACTTCAAATGCATTTTACTCTTTGTAGTCAAACATTTCACAGGTAATACCATCTAAACTATTTTAGTGTACTTTAGATTTTGTTGTTTCAACATTTCAGAGGTGAGTTATCTCTACTAAGAGTTGAGACTCACGGCCATTTAAATGAGTCAATATTTTTGAGAAATTAAGATGAATTCTGCTTACCAAAGAGAAACATACGGACAAGTCTTTCACAAGAGTTATTTCCTGAAAGGGTAAGTTGGAGCAATGCTCTGCTTGCTTCGTGTCCTTGAAGTAGAAGATTACATTTTTAAAATTATTTACATATGCAAGTATTTTATGTGTAAAAAGAAAGATTGCTATTATATTGTTATTTGTGGGAGCCTTTGGAAGATCTTATTTTCCTAAGTGATATGCTACTGAAAATGCTTCATTTATTTTGTATTTGTTCTGTCATGTATTTGTAGTGGAATCCAGCATGGATTCCTAAAGCAGCCTATGAAGCATCTTTCTGAAGACCTGATCTCATTTGCTTCTAGTCAACAAGCAGCATCCAAGTTCTTATTCAAGAGGATTCCTACTGCACAGACACATCTAAAAGTTAATGTTTGTTTAAAACACAGATTCTTACACAAATTCCTTCCCCCCTCAGTTTTTTAGCGGAGAAATGACACATGTAATTTTCAATGGCATGTCAGTAGCAGAATACTTTGTATTGTGGGATTAACAAAACAGACTGCACTGACATTGCACAGACATACTTCACTCCTCTGGTTTAACTGAATAGATTTTCAATATTCTCCTGTCGAATTGTTTGCCGTAACTCATTGAGTCGGAATAATGTTGCATTCACATCAAGACATTTTCCTCTACTGCAAAATGACTGGTTTCAGAGGATTTACATCAGGAACGAATTTAGTTTGAGAACATTAATAGTATTTTCTATTTGAAGATTTTTCTCCATGTCAGTGTAATTCTCCTTTTCCTGAGTTTCTGTACCGTATCATATTTGAAAGCTGTTTAGTTGAGTTTGCTCTTCCCATGTCTTGCTTAAACCTTCTGTCCAGCTCTGCCTTTCTAACTTGGGCCAGCTTTTCATCTTCTTGCTCTGTAGGTTCTCCTGCCCTAACTTCTGATGGCTCATTTGTTCCACACCGACTCTCTTTTAAGCCTGCTCTTGGGTACTCCCACCCACAAGAGGTGTGTTCTTGCAGGATGCTTACCACTCGTACATGGCAGGCACCCACCCTGGGACAGGAGTGTGCATTGCAATTATCTCTAAGTTTGTGATGTATGGCTGAACACATTGGACAAGGACTTTGCATTCTTCTTTCCTTCCTTCTGCCACCTCCCCAGCTGAAAGGATTGCCTACTGAATGACCTTCTGCTTTTCCAAAGGTATTCGGCACCATAAGCCCTGTATCCAGTCTTCCTTGTAATAAGTGTATATGAAAGGCAGACTCTTAGCTTGCCGTGCTGTGGATTCCACGTTGTGGAATGGGTAATAAAAATTCCTGTCTTCTTGGAAATGGCACGCATTATAATGGCATAAAGGGAATAGGGGATTCTGAGCTTCTTCCATGTGCAATTAAAGCAAAATTCTGTTATGTGTTGAACACAGACTTTTCTCTCCATTAGCTAGTTTTCCATGTCTTTTGCATGTAGAGAGAGTTGTTCAGCACTGCACAGATAACCTTTTTCTTTTTTCCCCTATGAGAATGCTGCTTGAGTGCAATAAATCCACCACAAAGCCCATAATACCCGAAATAAACTTTCCTTGCACCTGCCATCTTCTGTTCCAAATGCCATCTCTATTGAAACACTCCTCTATATTCTGTATGTAGCATCTCAACCAAGCTGAATTATTTCATCTGCCACGAAGGGATTAAACATGTCAACAGTAATTATCTTTGCCTTAATCTCTGGCAGTTGCTTTTCCTTAAATATGCTCAGAGGTTCATTATAACTTTCTCACTGAATCTCTTGCTGCATAAATCTACCAAGGTATCACTTGCTGGCATAGCAAGTGCTGACACATGTGTCCACTCTTGCAAACAGAAGATGGTCAGGAGGGTTTTACTCATAAATTCTAGTCTGTGTTGTTCTAGTTAAAATCCCAATGGAGCTTACACTCTGCTTGGAAGCCTGTTAGGCTGCTGGAAAGCGATTCTAACCTACGAGAGGGCTGAGAATTTTTGCAGAGCTTTGTGTTATTAATATGAAATACTCGGTGCTTTGAATTCTAATGACAGTCAAGCTTTACTTTTAACTAGAAGAACTGGCAGAGGTGAGTGAAGACAAGAGAGCAAGCAAGAAGAGTGACTAGCTTGATCTTTAAATTTTATAGACTTTTTAAACATACATGACCCCCAAGCAATGGGCTTCCGAGGATTTCAGTTTACAAAATAACTGAATAATATTTTATAGCCAAAATATTTCAAGTGCTATTTTTCAAAACCTATTTGTAATTCATGCTGTTAAAATAAGTTTAACTTCATGTTGTGATTAATTAACAAATTCTGTGTCTTAAAATGGCTGTAAAATACCATTTACCAAAGCCTTGAAATGAAGGTTTTGATAAAAATATCACAGAAGTCAAGAGAAATAAAAAATTTGGTAATATAAAGTTTTAAAGGGTGGCAGTTATTTTAATATTAAAGCCATGTTTCACGCTTTTGAAATACTTGTACTGGGAAAAAAGTGCATCATCAAATATACATTAACCTAAAACTGCATGAGAAGATAACTTACGGTCCTCTATTATTAAAGGAAACTTGTGTTTATTACCTTTTCACTGTATTCCTGCTGAAAGGCTGGCAATTAAAGCTAATAACTAGACAAATACATTTAGGCTTCTCTCTGGGCATTACAATATTCCAGATAAGGCTTTTGGCATAGGCAGTACAATGCAGTAATACTCATGCTCCAGGAAGGCACAGAGGATGATAAATACACATTGTGGTGTGCCCATCAAAATAAAATCCAGTTTTCTCTGCTTGGCAGCCTTGCCAGTTCTTCACAGAAATGATAATTCTCTGAGGATATTTTCTTGCGAAGACACAAAGGAAGAAAAAAAAAAAAGAACCTTAAATGCATTTGAATATTCATTTCTTAGCTATCTTGTTCTGTTTTGTTTCTTCCCCCTCGGAGAATGCAGGAAAATGTGTGCTGCTCTAACAAAGAGCCTTTTTTTTTCCTTTGGAATAATCTGACAGGGGGAAATTCTGCATCCAGTGACGATTATGATGAACTGGGGTTTTCACTGCGAATCCCCTGCTGGCTGTGCTCCAGAACGTGGCCTGTCAGTCAGGTATGGGCGATGTGCAGCGCTGGCTCCTTTTCCCCCTGAAGGGACTGATACAGTGTTTAGCCACAATGGAGAGTTGTCCATTAAAATGACAGGGGCCTGGAAAGACACTCGGCAGGCTGCGCTCCCGAGATGATGCATAATGGGCTGTTAACAATCACACAGGCACCTTTTTCAAGGACCATTTATCCCGAGGGAAGCTCGCTGTGCACCCTCGCCAGCCAGGGGTGGCTTTTTGGTGTTAGTTTAAGGAAGGGAAACTCCTCTTTGGAGAACTTTGTGGCGTGAAATGATGCTCTGCAGTGCGTGGTTTGTCACCAGGCTGGGACAACAACCAGCTGGCTTTACACCTCTTTCTTCCTGCTGTTTCTTGTCTTGGGTTAGAGTAGCATCCAGGAGCTTCAGCTGAAATAAAGACTATTTTGATACGGTGTTCACCACCACGAAATATACAAGGATGGATTTTCCAGCCATCAGGTGCTTATTGGAAAGCTGGCCTCACATTTTCTAGAATCCTTGCTCTATTCAATTGATTGTGAACTTTAGGTATTGAGTCCCTTCCCCCTAGGCAAGCCCGTTCCAGCTTCCCATTGCAGCCTCCCCAACCAGCTGCCTCTGGCTATGCCTGGGATTATTTTAAACTTTCTGCATTATAGATAAGCAAACATTTATCGGGCCAAAGAGTGAAAAAGAATTAGAATCTGCCACAGCACCTTCATCTGTGAGAATGTACTCCTGGTGCTTTCAGTGATTCTTTCACACAAAAGACCTGTATGCTGTTTAGTGTAGGGCAAGAATGGCAGGTGGACGGTCTCACTTTTCCATTGCAATGTATTTCTTTCTCTGTCCTAATAAAAAGTCAGTTCTGCTCTACAACTGACAGGGCTTCAACAGAAGAATTGGGAATATTCTCCTGTTAGTAAGGCTGTCGTAAGAAAATTGGACAGAGAAGTTCAAATGCCCCTGTGCAGAGAAGAATTTCAACTGTCTTACTAGGGAGGATTTCCCTAGATTAATTTTGTGGGATGGAGGAGAGGTACTTTATTATAGAAGATGGTCTAGACTAAAAACTCATGAGGGAAAGAAGGTGCTACTTATCAAAATTACACAGGCCTGGGAAGGTGAGGGTTCAGCTTACTGAGTATGTTAAGAGCTCAGCTTTTTACCATCTCTTGAGCTTGTAGTAGCAAGAATATGTCCTCTTTATTCATTTAGCCTAGATATCAACTGCTTTCTTTATCTATTTATATTACTATCTTTACATTGAGAAAAGGTAAATTCTGGGGTGTTTTTTATCTTGCAGGGGGAAAAAAGCAAGGTTCAGACACGTCTCTCTGTTCTCCATTTCCCCACATTCAACAAATCTGCGGAAGAACAGAAAAGCCAGCACCACTGCTGGTTTTTAGTTCACTTCCCAACAGCTGGATTTCATCTGAACACACAATCAAAGAGAGACACTATCAGGTAAGTAATGCTCAATACTTTCCTTTAGTATTTACAGTATGCACAAACTAGCATTGACAGACAAGTTTCAAGCAATTAAGTACATGAATCAAACCCAGGGTCATGTCCTGATTTGAGCAGCAGATCTGGGTGGAAGCAGGGTCAGGTTCATTCAGTTATGAAAAGACAAAAGCTCCCTATTCTGGGATCTTCAGAGAGGAGAGATGGGCTCCCAAAGAAACCACAGTTGGACTATGGATGTGTATTGGCATGGAAAACTACTTCTGTATTGGAAAAGGCACAATGAAAGTTTTGTGTACCAAAAATCACACCAATGACATCGGTGGCAGTGCTAGTAGTGCCCTAAGTGGCCTTTACACACAGGCCAGATTGCTCTTGCAAATTTTGTTTTCCTTCACCTAATTGCTGGAATGAGGCTGAGCGGGTCCAGAGCCAGTTCCCGGGGATGGTTTGCCAGGGTGACTGACAGGCTGTTGGGTTGGAGATAAGCATGTTTCTCCAGTTGTTTGCAGAAAGTCCTGCCTCATGTTGAATCATTTCTCTCTGCAATCAGTGAATCATAGATAAACACTTGTACGGAGTCAATAAACCTAATTTTTATTTTTATAATTAAATCTTAAGAGCCACCTGATTCTGCATTGAATCAAGACCATAATTTCAGCAGTAAACATCTGATATTTTATTGTAATGAAGAAGCTGAGTATGAATAGAACCACATTTTTGATTAATTAGAATTTTGTTGCCAAGGATTTAATCTGTTTTCCCTTCTCTGTGGAAAAAACCCAACCCTCTCTAAAATGAGTTTCTCAGCAGGGATAATCATAGAAATGTTGAGCCAACTCCAGCAGCAGACATGTTTCAATGTTTCTTTGTTTTCCTGGAGCAAGAGGAATATGGGAGAGAATAGAGGACCATTAAATACTCACTATGGCTACCGTTTTTCCTGACCATAAAGTAAGAGAAAAGCTAGTCCTGGACCTGGGACTTCCTGGTCACTGAGCTATTTCTGGGTGAGATAAGAGCGAGTTTAGCTCAGGCTGTATTAACTCAGACCCGTATTCATGTAGAAATGGCTCCAGGCTGCAAGTCTACACTAGTTAGCTGCTGCTGTATCAACTGAGGAGCTGCTGTAGTAATACGCTACACGACTGTGCTTCCTTGGATGATCCTTTGGACTGATTCCCATCTTCTTCTGAGGCAATGGGGGTGATGCTAGCAGAACTGACAAGCCCCCAAAATGACTTAACTGTACTGCAGTAAACTTTGCTGAATTACTTGCGATTTATGGATGTGAATCCATTTGTGCACATGGCAAGCTAACGTGTAATTTCCATGGGTATGAATAAATAGAGCAACCACTTAGTATCTTAAAATGTCGCTTTCTGTCATTACTTATGGCAGCAGGGGATGCATTTCATTTCTTCTAAGGTTAAGGGAAGAAATGCTTTTTCTTTGCTAAGAAAAGCTACCACACTTACATGATTTGTAGTAGGTAATGTGTCTGTTTCCATGTTCCTGCTTTAATATGTCTCCTTAGGATGCAGAAAGCTGTGTTCAAAATCAGGATAACCAGACAGCAGTAGAAAATTCAAAAGGATACTGTCTCCATAACAGAAGTGCGGATTCAAATGCTGCAGTTCAGGCTCATCAATATTGTTTCAGATGTGAGTAATTGAAACTTGCTGTCACCGCGTGCTTCTAGCAAAGTGTGAAATTGAGGAACTGGAAGACAATACCCAAATGCATGGATGCATGACTGCAGCATTGAGTGCTTTCCTTGTGGGTGACCGAAGGATTTTATTGCCTGGTTACCCGCAGACTAGAGAGCACAGAAACTCTTTGGCATGAGGATACTTTGGGTCCTAAACTTTACTTCTTCATTTTACTGTTAACTAAAAATACCCCAACACTAAGTCCTGTGTAAGACTGATTAACGTATAATAAGCAGTTAAATCTTCCTGTTAACATAGTTGAAACTGTACTGTTGATATTTTTAAATCACTTTCTCTCAAAGAGGTGTAATGTAATTTTTCTCGTGTGAGTGATGACATACATGGATTGAAAACTTGAACACGATGATCTGGGCTATTTCTTAGGAAAATATTTGTGGTTAAATAAGGACTGGGTTGTTTTGTCCTCCAGCTCATGCTACGCAGAGAGCTCTCCCCATACAGAAGAACTTCTTTTTGAAGATTTTCTGCTGTATTAATGATTTCTCCAGTTGTAGGGAGAAGGATGAAGAAGAAAGAGGCCTTATCCCTTTAAGAGCCATGTAAAAGTGCACTAAATAAGTTTGCTCAGTAAACAGAGTTTCTGTCAATGAGATATTAGTTCTTGTGCAGTAGGTTCCTAAATAGTGGATAGAGAATCTAGTATCTGCAGTAAAATATAATAGATTGTTCTGTGTTAGGTCTAACTAAACAAGGTAGAAGACCCTGAATATAGCAACTTGGTAAGAAGTTACCCCCAAAGACAATTTCTATTTCTGCCTGTTTGAACAAGCAGCATATGGTTTATTTTGAGCTTCAAAATTTTGTGTGAACTCGAATTTTTATTCTTCTAGGACAGGGAGAGGTATTTCATCCCCTTCTGGTCAGGTGCATTTATGTCTCATGGAAACAGTGAACAAATCATATTTAAATTAAAGTACCTCAATAGACACTTTTATCATTTCCATGCATCCTTTTGAAAAAAAAAAATGTTGTACGTATCCTAGGAATTGCAGCCAAAGAGTCTTTTCACTCTAAGAGGAAATAAATGAACACAGCAAATCCAAATTTCTTCTCTGGTCAGTTCAAAAGTCAGGTATCCTACTAAAATCCATAATCTGCCTTAACTCTGAAACCTTGTAAACATCCAGTCATGAAGTGAAGCAAACACTAGGTTGAAATTGACTGCTAACTCATGGATATATTTTGTTTTCCTTCTTGCTCTGATTAATATTTTATTCCTTAAACAGTGCTTCAAACACCTCTGAGACTATTCTTGCAGGAGCTGTATTATGAAAGAATGACAGATGGTGGATGAGGAGAACCTTTTTCATAAATCATTTCCCTTTGCAATGCTTCTATTTTATCTTCTGTAAAACAGTTAGGTAAAAATACCATATTCTTTCCGGTACTAATAAGAAAATCTGTAAACAAAGGAATCCTTTGACTCCAGGCAATTGCATTTTACCTGCCAGCCCTCAAAATACAAAAAAAAAAGGTATCAGAAGCTTGAAGTGGCATCTCTTCCTGGTTGCTAGCAAATTTGCTTCTGCTTCTTTCACAATTTCATCACAGATATGGGCTTCAACCCTTCCAGTGTTAATATTGAAACTGCTGTTTTGGGTTAAAAAAAAAAGTCCTTTCAGTCTATTAGAGTGTAACAGTATCATTTAATTTCACATTCTACCTCCTTAAAAGGTTCTCACAGCAGCAATAAACCCAAGATTAGTTAAAAGCCATGACAAAATTGTAACCTTCCTATATATAAGAAAACAGGCGACGAAAGATTTCCACCCCACTGAAAATTCCTGCTCTCTTACATCTTCTTAACTGACACTTAGTGCTTGGATAATAATGAGGACATAGGGAAAAAAGATTACAGCTTTATGTTAGTGACAGTAGAGCTATGGCTGAAGAGCTGCTTTCATTCTAAGCCTTCATTTTCAGCACTTACAGCTTTCTGAATATATTACCCCTTGGGCTTCCAGTACACATGCTTGCTTTCATCCCAAAAGGTGGTTTGTGGCTTTTTTGTTTAGTCTTTTTCTTTATTTCTTTTTCATTACATTTGCTTGGCTATTTATCTGATACATAAACATGGAGAAAAGTATCCTCACTATTTCATCAATACTTCAGACTTTTTTCCTGCACATTGGTGCTGGTGTTTCTTCAGAACATCTGCCTTTGATACAGTAGAGGAAATTTCTTTTATAGAAAACTATATAAAGTTCTTAAAACCTGCCTCCTCGGTTTTGGCTTTTACTTCTTGAAATAAGCACAGAATTTGTCCTTAGAAAAGGAATCCTGAAGTGTGATATCATAGTTAAAAATGTAAATATGTGCTAACTTATTCACAAAGTTTCTGTGTGTGAATAGTGGCTACACATATCTGAGTAAAAAGAATAGATGATTTCTGACAGTTTAGAGCAGGACTCCAGTCTCCTTTATGATGTGGTGGGAAAATAGCGTCTGTTTCACCAACAAATACCAAAAATAAAAGCCAGACTTCATACACAGCTTCAGTTTTGAATTTTCTAATGCTCACAAACAATAATCTCCCTTTGTTTATGTACAGTTTAGATTAGTGGGCCTGATGTGGGGAAAATGATGAGGAATCAGGAAAGTCAAATCCACTGCTACGGGTTCCTGATGGAGGCCCCAACTGTCAGCCCCAACAATAATAATTTCAGCCTCTTGGCTTTCAGTGTAAATGGATTAACTCAAAAGATGAATTAACATCAAGGGTTTTGTATTTGAGTGAGAAACTATTCCATGTGCCTGTGCACACACACAAAAAGAATGAAGGATCAGCAAAAAGAACCAAAGATCATTAAACACAAACAAAACCCCAATCCTGGGTGGGAAGTTTCTCTCACACAACCATCATTTACAGTCTTTCTTAAGTTCTTTAAGATGGTGAATGTTGTTTATTTGAGAACTTATATAGGTACTTTATTATGTTTTTAACTACCATTAGGTACAGATTCAACAATATATCAGTATTGTCCATTGTAATTCTAAAACAAAAGGGGTTTTTGTAGAGAAAAAAGCATCTGTAGAAAGCACGTTGTTAATGTCTGTACTACCTGTGTTCCTAGGACCAACTTTGCTGTGGTGCTTGACCCGGCTGGGACTGGCAGTAGCATCTTGAAGTAACAAAACATATCTGAGCAAGGTCCTCCTCACCCTCAGGGCCTCTCCAAGGCCATAATTTCACAGGGAACGTGGTCCTGGCAGTGCTGCTGATCTCATTAGGACTGGGAATATGGTTTATTTGTTTGCTTGCTTGTTTGTTCCTATTAGCTGTGCCCAATTAAAATGCATTTAAATAAACATGTGAAGATTTCAGAATCCTCACATCTCAGACAGGGAGAATCCATGGAGCTCCCCTGAAGAAGGACGTAAACAGACATTAACTGTACAGAAAAACTATCTTGTTTTTCCAAGCTACCACGGGGCGTTCTGAGGAGAGACAGATCAAGGAAAATCCAAGGCTGCGTAGCACTGCACGCTGTGAGCAAAACTCCTGCGGTCATAAACCTAAGCATGACATCTGACTGCTGCTAAAAACGGCATCTTTTTGGAACATGGGGTAGTTACAACACAGATCCCATAAAAGTGATGGCCTTGGAAATACGCGGGCTTCTTTTAAAGGAAATAGTAAGTATGAGTCTAAGGCACAGTTTTATCCCTTCTCTTCCTTCTTTTCCATAATATTCCCCCCCCTTCCCTTCCTCAAATCTCTCACAATAGCTTGGTCAACAGCATTTTCTTGCTTCATTGGTTTTGAAAAGGACTTGCTGTTCCCTGCTGTTAGATTATTTCCAGGAGACTGTCTCAGGTCAATAGTCATAACATTCTTTGCTCTACCCTCCTTCTCCCCCACCCAGACAGAAAAATAATAAAATTAAACAAAAATAAATGAACAAATTAAGTTGGGAAGTGGGAAAGGCAAGCATGTTTGTATTTACAGGATTGATCCAGAGATTTAGGGTACGGATTCTTTTTGTATTCAAGGACCTGGTCTCTGCATGCAATTCCCACAGAGAAATTTCTCCTATGAGGCATAGGCAGTAGCAGTTAGGTTTCAAGCGAGATTACCAAAGAAACATAGGGACTTTTTACAGGCTTTAATTTTATTCCAATCTTCAAGAAAGAAAAAAGATTCCTTCCTTCAAAAAACCTAGGAGACATTGAATGTAAAGAAGAACTAAGCCAAAATAAACATCATCCAGCTGCGGTTACCTTGGATCTTGAGGTGCTTTAGGTTTTGTTTCTACTCTTCTTCAGCTTTAAGAGTTTCTAAAAGGGCAGAAGGATGTTCCCCTGAGGCACATGTTGCCACCACAGTGATGAGCACTGCAGAGGGCAGGCCCAGCTCTCGCTGTGGCTCCTGCTCTTTCTCACGCTCCCTCTTGCCTGGTTCATGCAGCACTTGTGGTAAGAACTGGTTCATACACAGAGGTGTTCAGTGCACATTTCCCAGCTGGGCTCCACCTGCAACTGCTCTTCCCTCCCCCTGCTCATCTTATGCATTTAAAGGTGTCACAGGTTAGGACTGCCAGTATAAAGTAAATGTATTAGGTTTGTGTGGAACTCCAGTAAATTTTGGTTAATGTTAGGATGGGCTTTAATTTTCTGTAACTGCTTGAACTGATTAAATTAGCACGGGAGCGGGTACTTGCAAACAAAGAAAGACAGTTCCTGTTAACTGTAACAAAAATTTGATTATATGGTGTTTAAATAGGACAAGGTGTGATAACTAGCAACCATTGACAGTTTTACAAAAAAAGGGAGAGACTATAGCAGGTGGATTTGACAGCAGCAGGAGTGAGCAAGAAGACAACTCAATATTCAGCTAACCTGTCTTGGGAACAAACATGTTTTCTTTATTCCTTTATTTTTCAAAATCTGATTAAAACTCTCTTTGATGAGCATTTTAGTTGTTGTTATCTGTTTGTGCTACTGTAGGGTCACAGAGTTATCCAGCAGCCAAGATTTTTGTGGTGAAGCCCAGTTTGGGAGCTTGAATTTTGCAGACCTCTCAAAAGCTTCCATTTCTTTCCTTCTCTATGTATTCTTTTGCCTGCTTATAGTCTATATGCTGCAGGACCAGAGAGATTGTTTTGATCTTACATTCATTACCGGTCATTAAAACTGTTAGTTCAAGTTTTTGCTTGTACTTTTGTAGCTGAAGAATTCAGGTTCTGTTGATGACAAACTGCTGGTGCACAAGCATCTGCTACACAAAAGGTTTAAAAAAAAAAAAAAGAGAGAAGATTTTGCTGGAACAGCCCCTATTTCAAAGATGTTTGTCTTGCTCATACAAGACAACTAAAGATAAACATATCGGGTAATTGTCTTATCCACATATTGGGGGAATGTCTTAACTGTGAAGCTGTGGAGAATGACTCGGTGTATGTGACTTTCTGGCCTAACAGCAGTCATCCCTACAGGATACAAGAGCTTGGGCTGCAGAAGTTGAAGTTTCAAGTTCTGGTTTAAGCCAGAAAGAATAAAAATTCTTTGAGTCTGGACCTTTTGCAACACACAACTATTTGCTATCCAAGGGTATTTCACAGAGTAATACTCAGAGTAGCTGAGGGTGGAAGGCATCTCTGGAGTTCATCTGGTTCAGCCCCCTGCTCAGAGTNAAACTAAACCAAGATTTTAAAAATATTGAAATAGAATTTCCTGTATTTCACCTCAGGCCCATTTCTTCCTGTCCTTTCACTGGGCATCAATGAGAAGAGCTCTGCTTTGTCTTCTCCCTGCATCCCTATGGGAATTCCAACACAGTTTTACCTATTTCAGTGGAAGGAGATGAGGAAATTGTGTGGGATGCCTGGGTGCCTGTGATGCCCAGCTGTTTATTTTCAGAAGAAACTTCGGGAGTATTCACTTACTCTCTTTTCTGATACAAGAACAAGAGGCATTGCCTGGCTCAGGCCATGAGCCACAAATTGCTGTAAGCTGGGACTACACACTACATAAATATAACTGTGCTTGGTTTGATCCTAGGTCTTCTCACAGACTTGAGTTACTGAGCTCTGTTGGGGATAGGACTTTGAACAAAACTGGGTTTTGGCATGACTTGGTACATCTGCTTTTACTTTCTAAGACTTTCGAGAAGTTTCAGAGGGATAGATGCCCTCCTACAGGAAAGGAAAATTGCTCCTAGATGTTTATCTTGAAGCTTGGTTATTATAATTGTAAATAAAGGCTAATATGCATGTATTATAGGTCTTGTTTGCTTTTTATAGAGTGTGAAATGAGCTTCCACTTGTAATTGCGGGCTTTCTCGATTGATGTGAAGCTATTTTCTCTGTAAGCAGATACTTCTCAGTTTCTAGCTTTGTTCAAAGTATGAATAAAAAAAAAACAATTTGGAAAAAAAAATCGAATTGCAAAGAGGTTCATTTCCTTATGCCTCAGGACAGCAAGAACTTCTGAGTTAGGAAATTACATGCCCTTAACATGACTGTTGACTCCTGCATTGAATGAAAGCTGTACATCAAGAGGGATCTCTCATTACATGATTACAGCACGTATTCTCCTTGGAAGATACAAGGCACTTCCCCTTTGGGTCCTGCTTATGAATTTTTACAGCTTGGAGAACTGCAAACCTGTTTGAGAGGAAAGTGTATCTGTGACCAATGGAAACATAAAAGGGGAAGAAAAGTTGCAAGACTTCATAGACCTCCTGAAATTTCATGTCCCTGCGCATCAAAGGCTTCGCCTTCTTCCTGAAAGATGCTGTTTTTATCACTGCACACGATACCACATCCTTTGGGACCAATTCTGCCAGCTATCAATAGAATTATTTATATACAAAACTTGTTAGGTTAGCAAAGGCACAGGAATGCAGCTGGTCATTAAAGAGGTAAGTGCATTTTAATGTACTGTATACTGTGCATTCCAGTGAGAACCAGGACTCCTTTCCTTGCTGTGGCCTCTGTGTTCAGAGACTGGGTTTGATTCCGAGCAGGAGAGCATCTCTCCAACTTTACTGTCTTGGCTAAGTGACTTCATACAGTCCTGAATGTGGCAATTCGTAAAGCAAATCCACATCAGTACAAAAGTATTCCATAAAACTTCTTACCTCTATAGGCCGAAATTAAGTTTAACATGTTCAAAACAACACGTTTTTTTTCAGTTTGATCTATTCCCTATTTATTTCTGCTACCACTGTTGTCATTGCTTCCAATCTGTCTGTATATAAACAGTTGTAAACACTTCTTACCAATTTTTCCAGTACTGTGAATTGCCTAGAAGGCACATGGGATAGATAGAAAGAGGAAAATAGGGGGTTTTCCATATGGTCTGAATAGTATATGATATTTTAAGAAGGTTATTTCCCATCTATATCCATTCATCTCTTTGAATTTCAATCTTTAAATCATTACCTTTTCTCTCAGGACTGCTGTGAGGCTTAATTCATTAATGTCCATAGAGTGCTTTGAAATCCTTAGATAAAAGAGATTATAGAAGTGGAAAATATTAAAGCAAAAATGTGAACTCACAACCTCTCTCTTCCTTACCTCACCGGTTCATGAAGATCTTTATAATCATATAAACTTACCTTAGAATCAAGGCAAATATATTTTCCTTTGATGTACAGATAACATGAGGTTGCAAATGCCCATTTTTTAAAGAATCTTTTTCGTATTAACAAAGTTAATGTAAAAACTTCGTAGCAATGTTTTTAATCTTCTATCCTGTGCTTCCCCAATTAAAAATGTGGTCCTGGTTATATCTAGCTGAATCTTGTAGGACTGCATCAGTGCTGAAAGATTCACACTGCTCTCTCCATAGGCTCATATTAGGAAAACAGAAGTTCCTCTATCAGGTTTATGTCACTTCAGACTGTAAGATAATTGGCATAATACAATCTTTTAAAATTGCATCATTTGTTTTCTAAATGGGAACCACCTTCTCTATCCTAACATCTGCACTGGTTTCTGTAAAGCAGATTTCTCATTTTCATAGGATGATTGGATAATTCAGGTTAGAATGGTCTCAGAAGATCTCTAGTCCAAACTTTTGCTCCAGGCAAGGAGGTCAGATCAGGTTTCTCAGGGATTTATCCTGGCATAGAATATATTTGCCAACCAACTTCTATCTGGAGCCACTAGACCATCCATGAACTCAGCTGCTTCTGTTTCATCTCTAGCTGTAAGATTGTCCACGGTCATTCTCAGTAACTTCTTTTTCCCTGGAAAGAAAATTGGAGAGAGGGGAGAGCAGGGTAATAAGCCTAAGGGAACTGTAAGTAAGCCTTTTTGAGACCTCGGAGTACACATATTTAAGGACAGAGAGCGAGGAAATAAGGGTGGCCACCTCAGCTTCTTGGTTTGGATATTGAAAGTCCTGTTCTCCAGGCCTGCTAAAAGAAGAAATTCCCTCTTTGCTGTAGCCACTAACTAAAATCTGTGGAAAGCTGCTTTTTCCAGGCATTTGTGATCACCCTCTTGATCCACGAGGCATCCCACACTATCTTTCACTGTCTCCAAGAGGAAAGGCTCAGTTTCCTGTCCTCTGAGTCAGCACGAAAAGACAGACCTACTGCAGAAGGTTTCAGTTTTCTCTCCAGTGCTGATCTTACAGCCCCCAGCGGGGCAATGCTTTGTGTTACTGCAATCTGTACTGACAAATAAGATGGAGAACTCTTTATTAGCAGGGAAAAAACCCCACCATCCTTAATTCAATGCTCAGTTACAACATTTCAGATATCCAGATTGTCCAAGACAGAGAAGCTAGTCATGTTTTCAAAAAGATACTGTTGTAGTGTCTCTCATCTTCCCATTGGAGTTCATATTAATTTCTGACAAGAGCCAATGTATTTCAGAAATTCTCCTTTCTGCTGCTGCTGTGACATTATCCTGCTCTTCCAGTTCAGCCATTTAAAGTCAGTAGGCAAGTCCAGGGACCTCTTTATTTGCAGACAGAGCAGATATCCACAAGCCAGTTGTGGAGAGTAACTAGTTTCAACCTATATTTAAATGTTCGAATAAGCATATGGTTATTCAGATTTCTCTTTAAACTTCAGGTCTGAAAGTTTCTCCTGTATTACATAGGCATGTCTTGATATAATCTGGAATTTTGAGTTGACTGTAATATTGCTACTAGATATTAGGCTACAGTTGTTTTACCACCACTTCGTCCTCAAAGGAGAATTAATCATTGACTTAACTAGAATGCTAATATGAATGATTGTGTTGTTATGCACATGTTTATTTATTTAACTTTTTCAGCCTTCTAGGTCTCTTTTGAAAACAAGCTTAGCCAACCAAACGTAACAAGCTTTTACTTGAGTGTGTATAAATGTTAAGTAAACAAAACATTTTTGCTGCTTATGCTTGCAGTATTCAGCTTCATTAAACATGTTTGTACGCAGTCTACGGCCCTTTGCAGTATACGTGACTAACTTGTAAGACACATTTCATTCAGATAAAAGAAAACACAGAAAATGTGTTTTGGAGAACTCGTTTGAATGTAGCTCTCCCAAGGCACTCTCAAGGCGTCCTGTTCAAGCGAAACAGAGACCCCAAATCTTGAAAACTGTGAGGAGAAAAAAGGACTGTTGTGGATTAACCTCAGTCAGCAGCCAAGCCCCTCACAGCCACTCCCCCAGCTGTGGGACTGGGGAGAGAATCAGAAGAGTAAAAATTTGTGTGTAGAGATAAAGATAATTTCTTAGGGAAAAAAAAACTATGCACACAAGCAAAGCAATACAAGAATTAATTCCCTGCTTCCCATGGGCAGGCAGGTGTTCAGTCACCTCCAGGAGAGCAGGGCCCCATTGTGTGCATTGTTGGGAAGACAAACACCATCACCCCAAATGTCGCCCTTCCTCCTTCTTCCACCCACTTTATACCCAGAGCCTGATGCCATACGGTCTGGAATATCCCTTTGCTCAGTGGGAGTCACCTGCTGGCTGTGTCTCCTCTGAACCCCCCAACTTCCTCCCCAGCGTGGCCGTACAAAAAGCAGAGAAGGCCTTGGCCCTGTGTAAGCCCTGCTCAGCCATAACAAAACCATCTCTATATTATCAATATTACTATTCATTGTAATATTCATTGTAATAATTCTGTATTATGGTGCATTCAGCACAAATCCAAAATACAGCTCACCACAATCCTAACTTAATGCTTGCAAAGGTGTTTCACTGTAGTAATGAGTGTCCATGGATACAGGCCATGGAGGAAGCCAGTAACTCTGAAGAAATAAACATTCTAACCATGGAAATACAGACTGACAACTCTGAGGATGACAGAGAGCGAGCTAACAATAACAACAGTTGATAGAGGGTTGTCCTAGAATATTTACACTGAAATATAAGGCACTGTGAAATAAATTCTTAGTCTTTAAGAGCCATGAGTGAGGAATCTACGTATTTCCTACCAAAGAGGTCCAGGAACCCACCTTTTAACAAATATAGGGGGCATAATTCTTAGAGAACAGCTGTCCTTTTTCTTTTAAAGCTGTCATTTAAATTTAGTGTTTCAACTTTCTCTTTAGTCTAAATGGTTTTCAGATCACAGGAGAGGTAAATGGGTGAAACAGCTTCTAGGACATTATATACCTGTCGCATTCCATTGACCAGCACTTGATTTCTTTTTCCAAACCTAAATGTTAGTTAAAGAAATCTTTCATATTTAAAAAGGAAAACCAATCCCCCTCATGCCAAGGAATACAATAAAGAATGACAGCATCTGGCTGTCCTAAAGGAAACCTATTAGCTATCTCAAGAGTTAATCTTTCAAAGATTATATTGGGTTTCAGAGAGGTAAATAGATTCTAAAGATGCATTCTATCCCCAAAAGCAACAACTTTTCTTAATGTACATGCATTACACAATAACATCTTAAAAATGCAAAATAAGACATATTTTAAGAATTCATTGCCTAAAGTCAGAACTTATATGAACATTCAAATTGATTAGCTACAGCCAAAAGCTAAAAGGTGCATAACAGAGCCTGAAAAATTAATGAAAGCTTTGCTATTTTAGTTTAACATCCCTGTTTTTTTGCTATCTAAACACTCCTACCATTGCAGCCATCAGTTTTGTAACAGAATGTTTTACCAGACCCTGCAGCAGACACACAGACAAATGAACTCAAGACTGTCCTCAAAAGTCTGTGAAAACACCTCAGGAAATGTTGACTCTTACAGTCTATGGATCAAAGCTGAATTATCTGAAGCTAAGTGATTTAAATTCTTCAGATGATGAATTGCATGTAGCTCTTCATGAATGTTTTGTTTTCTAATTATGAAACATTTTTCACTTGCAATAAAAACTAGTTCTTTAAGAGTATGAATAATATTCGGTATTTTTAGGCATCTTTTAATGTGTTAGAACTGAACTTTCTCTGACATTTAGCAGTGTCAGGAAAAAGGCCCTTGCAAAGGAAGCCTCATATTTCTAAACGCTTATGGCATGGAGTGGGTTTATGGCATCACGACTTCCACAGCATTTAAGAAGCCTTGTATTGCAGTGGGGATTAAAATGCACCAGGCCAGATCCTGCTGCCCGTGCAGAGAACACAACTCCAAAGCATGGCCAGTGTCAGTGTGAACTCAGTCACTGTGGGCTTGGTAGCTCTGAGTTCCAGCTGAGATGAAGGGCTTGTTTAGTGCAACTTCTGTGGAATTTGTGATAAAAGGCAATCTTTGATTTAACACATTTACAGTGCACGGCTGGCCTTTAGACTTTATCCTGTGGGAACCTAGTGTGCTTCCACAGTATCCAGGGTGGGCTTAGGTGACATAAAGCTGACAAATTCAGGAGTCCTGAGTCCCAGGCTGCTGCTCCTACCCCACAATCTTTTCCTTTCTGTGAACATACTAAATGGCTTTTTCACAGGAATTGTACTGGGAATTGATTGACATTATCCCTGGGCTAAAGGTGTGCATTTAAAGTGCTTTGTTACCGATTTTTATAGAACAATGACTGTTACCTTTGGTTATGTATGGACTCTTAAATAAGAGAATTACTTCTGTGTTAATGTCCAATGAGAACTTGGACTTTGATCATTATCTTTTTAGAGTCCAAGGCTGTAACTTTACACATGACGACTTTTACCTATCTAACGGGCTGGAATACATCAAAAGGATAAGAACCAGCAGCAAGGGGAATAGCTTGTGGTTAAGATGCTGATTGAGTTGGGAGACATGATCTTGGCAAATTCACCTCATCAGCTCTGTGCCACAGCTTTCTGTTTCTAAAACAGAGATTAAAATGTTGCAGTCTTTTCTCTTGCCTTTTGTCTGTCTAAATTGTAAGCACTGGGGAGGGTACATATGTGCAACACCTTGTACATTAGCGCTTCTTGCTACAACCATAACATTTAATCAATAAAAATAAGCTTTGTGCTTCTTTGATTCATAAAATGCTGAATGTCTCACTAGTCTGAGCCAGAGAGGAACATGTATTTCAGATGACCTTTAACTGGAAAGAGTGGGAGATCACCGTCCTTGCCTTTCAGTTGTGGAGTATGAAGCCAGTAATGCAAATTTTTAGGCTCTTGGCATGCAAATTAACAAAAGAGGTGGCAGTACACACGTCTTTTCAAAGCTCAAAGCATCACATGTGCACAGGAAAAAAATAAAAAAGGTTACACTTCTGTAGTTCTCTACAGTCAAGCATTCTTTCAAAGGGAAAATCCATCACTTTGAAGAATTTACAGAAGAAAACCTTCACGGCAACTAAAGCTGCAGGCAAGCGAGTGAATGCAACTGCTGAGAAAAATAAATAAGGGCCTTTACAGCAGTCCCGTTGAATTGAAATTTTCCTTTATCACAGACTAGGCTGTTCTAATCTTCTTTTCTACCTCTAGCCACATATTTTAAAAGAAGATTTTCTAAACATAAAAATGTTAGAGCAGAAGTAGAGTTTCTAACTAATGTATTATAAACCATGTCTTTCCATACTAGAACACCCACCTGAATTTGCCAAAGAACCAGTTTGGCTTAATTTCTCATTCCTGTTGTCTACATGAGAAATATTGGTACAAAAAAAGGGCAGTTGAGTCACACATTGACAGAAATGTCATCTTCCATGGGAGCTGGCAGTCAGCAAGTGCCTCAAAATGCTTGAAAAGGCCTTGGAGCACAGGCCAGACTGGGAGTCACAGCGAAGCAGCCTTCTGCAAGACACATTGTCCCTAAAGGTCCCAAGAGTCACAGCAGCCCAGGCGTTTGTGACATCTTGTTTTTCCAGGTAAGCTTAAACAAAACCTCAGGCAACCTAAGTTCATAGGTTACTTTTTACAGAGGCCACATACTTTGACATTTAAAGTACAAAACTGAAGAAACGGTCTAAATGAGATGTAAATTTTATTTACTGGTAGATGTACCAAATACTGGGCTGAAAGCTCTGCTGAATCGAGCCTTGAGGATAAAGCTAAAAGCAGGGCAAGACTGTAGCTGTAATTTTATTTGGGGTTGAACTGGAGTTTCTTTGCTCGGGAGTGAGGTGTCACAGAAAGAGTCACATACAGGACTAACTACCAAGTTTAGAGAGAAAATAAGGAAAATGCCTTGAAAAGCTGGGCTGGTGCCAGGACAGGAAGGGTAAAAGCTGATGATGCTCCTGAATATATGCTCCCATGGAACAGGAACCATTTCTCTTCTCGCTGGTCTCTCACGAAGGGTGGTTGGCAGTAGCCACCCTTGGTTCCTTGGACTATAGTCAGAGCAGGCGGCGAAGCACGACCAGCTGATTGCCTTCAGAAATCAACAGCCCCTCAACATTACCCTGCTTCTGTGGCCTCCAGCCAGCCTTGACTTTGACGGTAACATTCTGCTCAGAACACAGCATGTTACAGCACTCCCACTATAAAAAGTGCATTTCAGTTTGGGCCCAAATCTTTCGATATAAACCCCCCCTTATTTTGCATCTGTGATAATATTTGCTAGTGCTCCTTCTGCTTCCCCACAGAAGTTGTGTGGGCCAGGCAGGGTGACCAAGGCTGCTTGAAGTCTGCTGGGCCAGAAAGTCGTGTTGGACCAAAGCCGGCTTCTGCTGAACCTTCTGGAGTGCAGCTACTTGTAATTTCCAGAGCTGGTGTTCAGCTTCCTAAGTGGCTCTGCGAGGAGTGAACTTACATCCAGCCTGGCTTATTAGCTCTGGCTTGTTAATGCCTGCGAGGCTCCAGAGCAGGCTGGCCCAGCTCCAAGCAAGGCAAGGATCTGCACTAACGAGAGGGTGATACCACGTTTTACGTTAGTTCTTTTTGAATACACACCTAATCAAGACACGTTTGGTACCAACAATATATTGTATTAATAGTGCTGTGAGAGCAACACGGCCATGTGGGAGGCATCCCCCGGACCTGTGCGTCCGAGGTCCTGGGCATCCCAAGGCAGAGGGACGGGATTTAGGACAGTGGGCTGGGCTGGGCTGGGCTGGGCTGGGCAGAGGACGGACATTGAC
>VWZT01016910.1:640634-810171 GCA_013397055.1 Pachycephala philippinensis | reverse complement strand
CCGGGCTTCTCTTCCCCGCGTGAGAAAAAGAACTTGTGGATTTGCCTGCTTGCTTGTTCCGAAACACGGGCAGCTGCGGGAATGAAAAATTCCTGATGTTGCGAGATTGCTTAGATTTTAATGAGAAACCCCCCCCCAAAGTTGTGTTAATTTGTGTTACTTTTAATGAAAGACTGGCGGCCAGGCGGCGTCCTTGGGGGTCTGGGTATCCAGCGAGGTATTTCTGAGCGGCATTCTGTGCAGGTGGGGACCTTTTTGGGACTGTGTGTTGAGGATGCACCCTGGTAGGGCATATCCAGGTGGAGCCATTATGGTTTAAATTTAAGTATATTAGTTCACCTGTGGGTCATAAAGAGTGTTAATTGTTTAAACAATGGTCAGGTGTAGGCTCTGAGCTCTTAAAGCTGTTCGTTCATGGAGGATTTTCAGTCATAGCCCAGCTGGGTCTAGAGCCTGACTGGGGGCTTTGAATGTTGCTGTGATGAGAGAATGGGGTAAGACAGATTTTGGGTCACCTGCGTTTTTTGTTGGTTTCAGTGTCTCTGGCTATGTGGCGATTTTCCCAGCAAACCCTACCTTGTTTTTCTTCTTGAAGTTTTTGTTTTGTATTTAGTGCCAATTAATAGTCGTTAAATTAAATTTGTTAATAAATCCATCTCTATAGTCAGATATGCACAGAGATAAAAAACGAGACTTCTTTTTACTGGACATGGTAAGAACAAAATTCAGTCTAGATATTCAAAAATGGTTTGTGGCTGCCTCGAAATGGTTCTTTAAGCTTCAGGATACATTTTTTCCCCCCTCTTATTGATATATTTTTTTAATATATGAAGCTTAATGTAGCTAACTTGGGCAGTGGCACTGAATACCTATAACACATGGTGTTAGGTTGCAGGCATATAGGAAGTACTACATACAAATAGATCCTCACGTGTTTCCCCAGAGACTCTGTTTCCATGATGGTAAAGCTGGAACATTGAATGCACAGGAACTTCCAGAGACTGCACTTCTTCTTCTCTTTTTTTTTTTCCTAGTTCAGGGGACCTTTCATGTTGTCCTTAGTTGCACTGGTTATGTCATGCTATTCCAGCATGGCATTACACGATGTGACTGATGCAGTCTCATGTGTCACATCACAGTGAAATCACTGGAGGGAAAAAGTTTTCCTCGGTGGGACTTAAGGATATTTATAAAATTTGGGGTTTTTTTTGCTTGTGATATTTGTTGCTAAGGTCAGAGGCCATATATTGCCTTCGAGGTACCTGTCTCATTTCCGTGGCTATTGGCAGGTTTGAGGATCAGGAGGAGATTCTGGTTCAAAATAAAACGGGAAACCTCCTGTTTCTCTGTAAAATGGGTTAGATGTGTTTTTAGATTACTTTCAAATGGCAAAGCATAGCAGCACTGCTGCAATCAGCTGTATTCTTTCCTGTGCTCTTTAGAAGAAAGAGAAGTGGATTAATGACCTACTGCTTCGTGGTGAGGAGCAGTGAGAGAGCATTTGAACTCATAGGCAAAAGCAGTATTTTCTACCTGTTGTCTTGTCAAGATTTTTGCCTTGGCATAACAAGGGGCCTCAGCATGCAGAACAAGCATTTCCGCTGTGTTATGAGAAATCTATTTTTTATGCTGTTTATCCTTCAGTGGTGGAAGAGTGCCTGATGATTTTCTTTTTTATTAATTTCTTTGTTACATAGGACACAGGTTTGGATTTCTTTGGTGCTTACCAGGCTTGTAACAACATGCAGCTAAATATGTGCTGTTATACCATGCTCAGCTAAGGTGGCTAAAATTGATTCAATATTTAGCCTTTTTAGTATGGAATTCAGTGTAGTAAATGTGTTTTTCCTGGTGCCTGCATATTGAAGCCTGCTGATATTGATCCCACCTTACAAATTAACTCGGGAGACTCTTTGTCTCTTGTCGTAAACTTGTGCTTCTCAGTACAAAAAGAACAGCATTTTAAGCTGGTTGACCTGCTAAGCTGTGATTTTGCTTTCTTTACCAAGTAATAATAGAACCTGTTTGTTCACGTATTACTGTGCTCAGGATTTTGGGAGGTGGCACACAGTAACTTTACAGGCTGTGGAGAAAGATCCCTGGGTAAGAGACTCCAGAAGAATAATGGATTTGGCTTTTGATCTGGGGCTCGAACCCTAAGAAAGCTGAGTTTTGAGTTGATCCTTGCAGGCTTCAGTCAGTGTTGTTGCAGTAGGTTCAGCTCTGATGTGCAATATTGTCATTCTGGGCTCGTTTTGTGCAAGAAGCCCCAAAGGCAAGGTAACACTCTAAATAGGCATCAAAGCATTTTGAGGAGCTTGGATGAGGAGTGTAGTATGTTCAAAACATGTAATTATTGTATCAGTTTTGACTTGCGGCTCCTGGTGGTGGGCAAAGAACATCAGTAGCTATGCTTTCTTTCAAGCTGGTAAAAACTGCTTTTTTTTCCCCCCCTCTTCTAGGTATTTGTTTGAATACACAGAAGAAGATGACAAGTGTGCATGGATGATTTTACGTAATTAACACCTGCTAGATTTGCAAAAGGCAATTATCACTGCGAAGTGTTTACATTGATTTATGGGAAGAAGGTGGCCCATGAGAGGGATGCTGATAATATCAACACAGTGGATTAAATGCACATTTACACCTTTATTGACATATAAATTATCTGTGCCAGGAATGCACTGAAAAGGCTGCTGATGGAGCAATAATGTGGCACAAACTACTGGGTTTGGATTCAGCTCTGTCATCCTTCTGTAAGGCACGTACATGGAAACCTTCATCTGAGCTGCTATAGGATATAGAGGCTCACAGAATGGCTGCTTGTTAAGATAATGAGCAGTGATGGCAAACAGGAATTTAGAAGGATGATAACAGACATGGACGAGGTTTGAAGGAATTGTCTCGCCTTTTTTTTAATTATTTTTAGATTTTTTTGTTGTTTATACTATGGATTTTTAGAGAAAGCTTAAAGAGGCTGGAAGAGTCTTTGTAGCAGGGAAATGGAACCTGGCTCTGAATCCAGCCAACATCAGAAAAGAAAGACTGTGACACATGGACTGGAAGATCAAAAAAGGGTAAGTGACAAAAGGTGGGAACACTCTCTGCTTAAATTACTGAAGGAGATGTAAGTGGCAGAAGAGCTCCACATAATGCTTTTATCACTTGCACTTGCTGCTCGCTATGCTCAGCCAGCTGTAGATCTCTTCTCCTGATTATATGTTTTAGAAAATGTTTGTCTTTCTCTTCAGGCTTCTTCCAATGTATGGAGCAAAGAGCTGAGGGAAGGGGAAATTGTGATATGAGTGAAAGAAGGGGAAAATCTCTAAAATTCTGGCTGTTTGTTGATGAAGAGACATACAGTGCATGTGAAATATACTGACTCTTACTGAGTCTGGTCAGATTATTGATTTATTGTAAGTTTAGCTTTTTTTTCCTGTTGATATCATTAGTAGTGTGGTTAGAAAAAATGCTTTCTTGGCGTTTTGGTGTTTTAATTTGCTGAGAATGTTGTACACTTGTCAGTGCCCTCGTTGTCCTGGTGGTACTGTTTGCATTTTGCTGTAGTTGCCAGATGTAATTTTGGCTGGAATCAAAATGTACAGTGGAAGGTGCTTAATGTCAGCTGTTGGCCCTTATTTTGCACAAGTGCTTTGTGGAAGCTCTGTGTGTCAAGGTGGTGTTGTGTTACCCCATCCTGATGGGTTGGTGCACTGAATTGACCTAGTGAAGTCATTGTCTCAGACAAAACTGCAGCTTGTGAACAACTGGGACTCCAAAGTTTTTTGTTGGCACCACTCAAGCAAACTAAAACTTGACATGTTTCTGCTGTATAAATCATTGATGTCGTCCTCCACGCAGAGTTGGTGGGGGAGAGAAAACGCCGTGTTCAGCTCTGTGTGGAGAGCTCCTTTTCCCTGTATGATTTTTATTTCAGTTGAAAAGTGAGTTGGGAAAAAAATGGACCGTCAGCTATTATTTTGCTGTTCAACAGCACTGTCTAATTTCAGGGAGAGGGAGGTTTGTGTCACAGTTTCATCAGGTCTGCTGAAGAATAAAAGTGGTTTCCCTGTCACCCCATTAGAAATCTAAGCAGCCTGGAAAACTTTCAGAAATTGGATAAAATGCAGCTGTTTGCTTGGAGAGAAATGGCATTTGGGGAACATTTATTTGAGGAACAAAATAAAACTCCTGAATATATTTTAATTGCACCAGGCATGATCTATTAACTGACAAGCTGCCAAGGTCTTCCTTCTACATTTTTCAAGGAAGCATTTTGGGGCTGAAGTAAATCAATAAGGGTTGAAACAAAATCCTTCTATTGACTTAATTTCTGGAGGCTGCTAGAACACTTTTTTTTCCCCCACCTCCTTAAGTGTACAACATTATACTGCATGTGGGGTGTGATGGGAAAAACATTTGCGACCTGTGACACCGAAGTATGCTGTAATTGTTTTGATGCACCAAAATTAATATGCAATTATGTCTGCCTCTCCTTGCTGATAGGTATGGGAGCCTACATCTCCCATCTGCTCCTGGCTCTGGGTGTTTGGTGCACATGTAGCATGGGGCCTCTGAATGTATAATATAACCCCAAGTGAGGCTCAGTGGCAGCTGGGATAACATCAATTGGTCATGCTTTGCTGACATTCATTTTAACTTGAACTCTAGCCGTCATGGAGATTATTAAATTTATAATGATATATGTAAGATCCATTTTAATGACTCCGCATGCTTGGGTGATCTCTCTCACTTCTGTTTGCAAAACAAGTCTTAATAGAGTATTAAATTTCATTTCCTATAGAATTTTTCAGGGGAAGGTTGCTGGTGAGAGCTTTGCTTAGACTTATGCTTACTGGGAAAAATCAGTTTGGAATAACAATAATGTCGATGCAATTCAGTTGTTGTTATTATGGAGTTGAATAGTAATGTAAACTTTAGTGTTTCTAAGCTCAAAATTCTTAGATTTCTGGTAGGGAAAAGTGGATGTGTGATCAAAGGCCATTAAAATTAATCATCAATAGACGCTTTTTTTGTTATTGGAAATGAGGCTTGTGCTGGAAGAAATAAAACCAAGCTCATTTTTAATCAGGTGAGTGCATTCTCCTTTTTATCACCATGTATTTTATGGACATAAAGTCAACCATTGTTTAGTGTTTCTGAAGCAGTAAGAAATCAGTCTGTGTATGTACACCCCACGATGATGGATCTGGCTTGTCTTTCCCAAGTAAAATACAGAATGCTGCATTTGCATTTGTGGTGTAGAAATAAAGCTTAGTTTCCTGTTTTGGTTTTTTTGAGTGTATTTCTAGATACCAACTTAGTAGGTATATTGATTAAAGTGAGACAAGATTTAGTATTTGTGCTTGGTTTTTAGAGGGATGGGGTTTTGCTTTTTATGTGTTGGCTGATCTTCAAGAACTCAAAACTGGGCTGCCTCTGACTTTGCTGAAATCAGCTGAAGCAGGTTCTTTTCACTCATCACGGCTTCCCAGGCTGAGTTTAAGAGGACTCCTATTAATCTTTGGGATAGCAACGCAGCTATCTACATGTCTTAAGTTGGCTCTAGTGGGAATTACATAGCCAAATTCCATGTAACTGGTAATGTACAAGTGAAGAATTTGATCAGGTTTAACAACCGTGTAAGCTGACCATCTGAAGGTAGCAGGATTACCAATATGAATACTAATGTGAGTAGTGAGCAGGCTTTATGACAGGATATGACCTTGGCAACAGAGTCTTCAAATACAAGAGTAATATAGGTGATGCTATGGACCTTTTGTCCATAAAGTTTGTATGTAGAGTATGTATGTAATGTAAATGTATGTAATGTGAAATGGATGATCACTCATGAGCAGTGAATTCAGATATTTACTTTTTTTTTCTTGAAGAAGAGACTTGAGGTAAAAACTGCTGCTAAAATAATCTAGTTAGGTACATTTTCATGTCCTGTGTCATGAAAAATTTAATGCTGCCCTGTGTTCTGATTAAATGCATTTTCTGCTGATGAGTGGAAAGAAATATTTCTTCAGTTGATTTCCATCCTTCATTCCCTCTTCTTCTTGACTTTCTGTTCAGCTCCATAGCTCTAAGTTAGTGGGACATCCTAAAGAAATGTCGATGTGCAGTAGTGACTGAAGTGTCTTCTGCTCTGCCTGACTGAACCTTCTTTGACTGAATGATGAGTAAAATGTAATTGTGACATGCATTCAGAGTTTGGAAGGATCTCTGTAAATGTATTTTATGCTTAGATGTGCTCTATTGTCTAACTAAACATTTGTCTCTGCTTAACTTGAGATTTTAATTTTTTATTGGAGATTTATTTGCACTTATCTGATGTCTGGGCTGGTAGGTTTTAGGAAGGACTGTGTTGTTAGCAGCACAGAAAGTAGCATGGTGATAGTGCACCTCACAGGCTTGTAGATGGTTGATTGCTTTTGTGTGTGGGTTTGTGGGCATTTTTGGTTTTGACTGCAAAAAAATTGTCACCCTGGACTTTGAAATATCAGTTCAAGCTACCTGCACGTGCTGCCACAGAGGCAGAGTGTGTTTGGCACTGGACCTTGTAAAGCCAAACTGATGGTGGCCTTCCACCCCTTTTGCTACTTGACAGTAAACATCCTCAGCTCTTTTTCTTTCTTTTATTATTTTTATTTTGAACGAAGAACGTGCGAGCTGCAGTTTTGCAGTGTTACAAGCAGACTAACACTGTTTTCATGGGGCGTCTTTCTCTCTTGTTTTTGTTGGAGCAGTCGTGGTGATACCCGTGACTGAAGCCATATGCTTTAGCTTTCTCCTGGGTTTGTGTTTTTCCTGGCTTATTATTGACACAGCTCCCATTTGCTTGAGGATGCTCTGCTGCTACCTTTACATCAAAGTCAGTTTAAAGAGCATCAGTAGTCTCACATGTATTGACCTGCTTATACTGAGGGCTCGTGTTGTTTAAAGCAGGGTAATGGTGGCTGAGTACCATGTTTATTAGCAGAATTTTGTGCTGAGACATTAATGCAGTTGGGTGCTGTGCTGCTGAGCCAGTGTGGAAGCACTCAAGTATAACCACTTATAAATTGCAGCAAGACTTAGCTTATGAAATTACAGCAAGCTGTGTTGTGGTGTTTTGATAATTTAACTAACTGGGTTTTTATGGAAATACGCATGCAATAAAAATCCACTGAGCAGGAGAACTGAGAAAATGTCAGCTTCTCCTTCATTTTGCAGATATTTAAAACCTTCTGTAAACATAACAATCCCTGTAAAATTTCAGTTCCTGACTGGATTTTATGTTTTTATTACAGTGATTAAGATTGTTAATAAATTTACTTTAAACCTTATGATCACAGAATCAGATTTGGGAGATTTTGGTTACATGGATGTGCCTTGGTGATCTGTCCAGGGCTTGGCTTCTGCTGTAAGGTGATAAACTTCCTGCTCTTAAGATGCTTCTGAAATCCTTTTTGTGGGTGGGCTGTCTGTGACTATTTTAAACCACTCTTCACTGAGAAATTGGCTCAAAGAAACAGGTAGTCATGTTTTGGTGATGCAGATTTTCACCTTAATGGTTGCTACAAGGTATTTTGTCCTTCTATTTTCTCTAAAAGTTCTTTCTGCAATAGTTTTAATGAGAGAGTCATAGGAGTGTGATTTGGTATTGCCAGTCCTCTCCCAGACAGACCCTGGTCTTACAGGAATTTCCCATATTGTCAAAAATGTTTATATAATGTAAACAGAGGATCTTGCTTATTCAGCTGATGTCTCTTGTAATCTTTGTCTAGTTAAAGGAATTTTGCAAACTTTTTAAGATTCAGGGGTGTTTTTTTTCCAGCTTGTGTAAGTTTGCATTAGGATGTGATACAAAGGATCTGTGGTGATGTCAACCAATCAAAGATTAGACTGCAAGTGGTGAACTTCGTGTGCCTGAGGACTCTGTGGCATGGTCTCAGCTAGAACTGACTCATGTAATTCTGCCAGTCTTTCAGCTCTTTGCCCTGACCTTTCCCCATGTCTGTGTTACTGTACGATGAAAAAAGCTTGTGTGGGATTCCTTGAGGTCTTAGGCTTGCCCAAATTTCTGAGCTTTACCTCTGTTTTGTACAGTGAGTGAACTCTGTGTGGCACAGGTACAAATGCTATTTCTCTTCTTCGTGCCCAGTGAAGTTCATTATCTTGAAAATAACCTGACTAAGGAGTTTCAGCTGAGGTTCTAAGGATGTGGAAGAAAACCCCTGTGTAAGCAGATGGCATTGTAAGGCTGTGGAGTGTACCTTTCTAATCATTTGGGTGTGCTTTGAAGATTCTGATCTCACAGGTGGCTTAAGCCATGAAGGACAGTTGTGGCTTTCCACATGAACTGTGGCTTAAAGCCTCTTTGAGAGGGAGGGAATGAAGGGATGATCAGGAGATGAAACCAAGTAGGTGGTGAGATGCATAAACAACTGCTGCTTATGTTGTGGCTCTGAAGCAATGGGAGAATTGTGAATGAAGCATTACACAAGCATAGGACTCTGGGAATCTCTGTGGAAATCATCTGTAACACCTTTTACAAACTTACTGATGCCCAGTTTTGGATCTCTATCTTAACCAAAACTAGAGCATGGGGATGAATTACAATATGCTTGGGGGAGTCTGACATCCACTTTCCCGCACATGAACAAAAAGCAGAACAATTATTCTTGAGGGTTTATTCCAAAATCATGGCTTGCGTGCCTCTGAAAATGCTTGCACGGTGGACAGTTTACTTAGCAGGTAAGTGCAGGTGCCATTGTAAATGGAACTGCACAAAATCAGGCAGAGATTATTTGTTTGCTGAAATTGTCTTGAGTAATATGGAAGAGCTGATTATTTCCAGTCTTAAAGGAGTGAGGATCAGTGCTGATGAGGACTTTATGTGGCACCCCTGACTCTGTTCATGCCTGGAAGAACTTCCCTGCTTGCATTTGTGTGTATCTACACAGCACATAGTTTTAAACTGGCTTTCCCCCCCGCTCTTCTCTGATGGTAGACTAATACTACACTGGTGTGATCTGCTTGTTCAAATCCTACAACAGTGTCTGGTGTACTGCCAGTGGCACTGATCAATAGCTGATCTTTCAGAGCTGGACAGAAACCCAGCAATATGATGCATCAGCTGCTTGCCTTGTGTGTAGGGAAGAAATCCAGCCCTTCTTCCAGCTGCTGCTGCTGACAACAGGCTTTAAAAACCCTAAGGCATTGCATATGATTATTGTTCTCATCTTGGATGACTATGAGTATTAATGGTCATAAATTAGCTGGGATATTTCAAAATTTAGCCAGGCATCTTGGTTCTGTGGAAAATCTCCAGTCTGGGTTGGATTATATATTCTGTCTCCTCTAGATGGCTTTGGGGTGCCTTGTCTGGGGCCCTTGTGAGTGTGGGCTAAAGAGTGAAAGCTGGACATGATGCTGTAGCTGTGGCTCAGTGCATTAGTGAGCTTCTCACTCCAGTTTTCCACATCCTGTGGTATAAAAGAGGATTTTATAGCTAAGATCCTAATGGCTTCGTCAATCTGATTTCAAAGGTAATGAAACCAAAGGGCTCAAGCAGTAAATACAGGTAAGTGCTGTGTAGTATAGGGTGTGTTGTTTAGAGTATGAAAATAAAGTTAACTTCTGATACTAAAAAGGGTTGCAGGATGCTAAGGAGAACTCTATGCCTAGTAAAAAAATTCTTCTCTTACTAGCTGGACTGTAAAAAAATGTACCCCTAATGCCAGAGTGTTCCTGGAAATGCTTCTGCATCTGTGAAATGCACTTCATCTCTCATTCCCCTCTTTTACAGTGGTGTAGCAGAAGTTGCTGTATTTCCCTCATTCTTCCTGTGATTAAGACATAGGGAACCCGTGTTTTCTGTGCCATCGGATGCATTTCCCCTGATGCACTGCTTCCCCACTCCCACAGGCCTTACACATGGGAAAAGTCCGCTGGAAATTACTGAGAGTCAGATGACTCAGTGTTGCAAAAATCAATTCTGTGTCCTGTGCATTTAATAGGACAGGTGTCTCTCAGTCTGTTACATGAAAGGTACAAGAAGGTAAACACTGGAGGTTGTGTTTTTACTTACTTTTATAAAGCAAGTGTGACTTTCAGATAATACACATTCTGACTCATTAGCTTGTAGTTTCCTGCACACCTCCTTAGAAAAATGTTCATTATTATGCAAATGGCTACCCTCTGGCTTTGAAGTAATTGTCACTTGGAATAATGTGTGGGCCATGGTACAAAATACTTCAAAACCTAAATAGCTGGGAAATTCAAATTGGACAGTCAGACATTGCCTCTCGCTGTGTCTGTGCCTGGAAGCAAATTTGATATCCCTGAGGTCAGCTATCTATTGTGATATTCCTGGTGAAGGGAGTGGTGGGAAAGGGAATGGGGAAAAGGAGGAAGGAGTGTACAGGAAATAGTCTCTGTGATAATTCAGACTTCTTTACTAATTTTAGGGTGCATTGCAAAGCTTGGAGTCTTCCAGACTCCAAGGGTCTTCCAGAAAGGGAGGCACTAGAGAGAGACAGACATGCATTTGTCAGTATTTATTTTTAGGCAGTCAGTGTTAGGGGTTTTTCTGGTTGATTATAGTCTAATTTGACAGATGTGGTATAGATGTATTTATGCTTGCACACAGCAGCAATTCATAACTTTAAGCAACAAATATTAGTGACATCTTCCAGTAGCAGCAAAGCTCTAGTATATTCTTTAACAAATAAATTAGGTTTCTCTGTTAAGATCCAGTACAACAGATAACTTTAAGCATATTTCCTGGTGCAGTGCAGATGAAGGAATTCTTGGTGAGTGTGACAAATGTGTATTTCTTAGGTATTCCTCCTTGAAAAGCATCATATGTCTGTGTATGCATCCGTGTCCATGTGTTATTTTCAAAGGATTGCTAAGAGGAATACTTAAAATGTAACAGAACCTGGCAGTAAAATAGGTGTGTTACAGATGAAAGCAGGTATTTTCTTCTAAAATTGTTCAAGGTCACATTGGTCTGACTCTAAAGTAATCTGAAGTAGGAGACTGCTGGAGTAAGTGAACTCATTCTCCCAGCTGAATTACCTTTGTAATGCAGTACCTTACTATTGTCTTCTAGATCAAGTCATAATTTCCCTTTGCAGAGGAAGACTGGAAGGGCTAATACATCTGAGTTTCTCCCCTTTTCCTGCACAAACCCTTTTGCCAGTCAGTTCTCTCTCTGTTTCTGCTCTTTATCTGGCAATGCAACGTAACCCAGAGGAAGGATGTGACAGTGTCCCATGGTCTCCGTGTACAGCATTACAGGGAGATGGAGCCAGTGTAGATACCTCTGCCTTTCTCCAATTTCTCAGGAGTCTACTGCGGCTTCTGATGGCAACCGGACTCATTTTTGGGAGACTGAGAGACTCCTACAACATTCCCATGGAAGTAAAAGTCGGTGAGAGGATGGACATAATTTTTTGTGGTAGAGTAAAAAAAAAATCTTCCTCTTTTTGTGGTAGAATTATAAAAATCCCTTCTTTACAGAAGACTGTCATTCATCCTTTAGAAAGAAATGATCTGGCTTACAAATTAGCTTGTCCTTGCAGCATTAGGGAAAAAATAGCATGGTATTGAAGACTGTGATTCCTTTTCCTGCTAACGGATTATGATGCGTGGATGTCTCTTGAGGCTATCGCACATTGATGGTAATAAATATGTACTCAGACTTGCGTAGCTATTTTTCAAGTATTCTGCACTAAAAAAAGGAGTTGTATTCAAGGGAGCTGAGGGGCAAGAGAGTAGCTTCTGAGATCTGATAACAGTTGAGAAATCGATAGAGACAAGGTAGGCTTGTTATGAAGAACCTCACTTATAGGTGGAAAATGAGAGCTCTACGTGCTGCAAGCATTTAGTTTGCAGTTTATTTTCAAAAGTCTTTCAGTTCTTCATTGTGATGACAGCAGTGACTATCAGATCCTCAGTAACTTGGAGGATTTGTTTTGGATAAACAACATACATCTGATATGACTACTCCAAAAATGTAACAAGGCAGATGGAATTGCCTGTGTTATTTCACTGTCTCTCTCTGAAGTTTCCTAATTCAGATGGCTTGTTCTCTTCATTGATGTTTGCTGTATCATGTCAAACAAGGTAATGAATTTTTAAAGTGTCGTCAGTTTACTCCTGTGATATTCAAAATTTTTAAGTAAATCCTGTGAACACAGTAGAAATGATAGTGGTTAGAAACTGGAGAGATCACAGAATTGCAAGGCTTAGGGTAAGGAAAGGTGGACTGTAGTTGATTTTCTTCTGTGATACAAGCATGAAGTGGACCTCAGTTGTTCTGCTATTGTTCTATTGGTTCACAACATGAATGTTAAACCAGTCAAACAAAAACTAGATGGTGCTAATTCAGTTATTGAAAGTGTGCCCTTCCCATATCAGCCTTGATCAAAATCAACATAAGATATTAGAAGTGAGTGAAAGTTGCATCAGCTATCTCTTAATTGCATAATGTTTGTGCTTTAATGTTATTTAGGCTGATAGCTCACATCCTGTGAGTGAGAAAACCACCACGAAACACTAGAAGAGATCTTTATTTCAAACATTTAATTTTCACAGGTTTTAAATACTTCATTCCATTGATGTGAAGCACATATTAATCTTACCTACTGGTTTGTTGTTGTCTCTTTAATTTGCCTTCCAAACTGGCATCATTTTGATGAATATGCTGACTTCTGGAGCTCAGGCTTGGCGATAGGAATGGCCTGTCTTCAAACTCCTTTTCCTTTAAGATGCTTGGCTAAATAAAAGGAAGATTAGTTATAGTGTGTATGTGTTAGGACTGGAATAAAATATTCATAAATATTTATCAGGTGGGGAAAATAAATACATGGATGCATCCTTTTAAAACTCAGATGACATGGCATAATAGACAAGCTGGCAGAGGATGAAAGGGGAGTGTGGGGGAGATTTTTCACCTTGTGTAAACTACGTAGTAACCTGGAGTGCAGCACAGCACATTGAAATGCCAAAATAGATGGAAGCATGTACAGGCAAGGGCCTTTCTAGATAGATAGGCAGATGATTGCTTTCCTAAGAGCCTGGAACTTTGAATTCATGGTGGGTGGTCTAATGTCATGCACCGTATTTACAGTGGCTGAGTGTGAAGTCCATGTGTTTAATGCTTGGACAGAATCATAATGAGACAGAAGATACATATTGAGTGGCATTGGCAGAAAATGCAGATTTTTAAATATACATTGTAATCAATGATGGCATAAACACAATGTTTTGTTTTTAGTCGTCTGTATTCACCTGTCTTTATCTGAAGGTAATATATTTCCAGCTTGTAGATGTAGCTGTTGGAATTTTCCGTGTGTATAAGCATATCTCTTTATGAAGGAGAATATTATTTTCCGACTGTCATTTGTAAATAATAGCAGGAAAGATGGAGCTCGGTGCTTCAGGGGAGCATGTGAAGTGCTGAGGTGTGAAAGAAAATCCTGCTTTCCTCATTCTCTCTGTTGTTATGGCAGGATCTGAGTTGGGAAGTGCTGCAGCTGGGTGGTGATAATTGGCCCAGCCTGGGTATGTTCCAACAGCAAGAAGCATCTCTGGAGCTTTACTAAAAAGTTCAAACAAAAGAACCCTTCACAATCTGAGCGTGTCACATGGGTTGGACTGATCTGTCTGCCACTGTCCTGCTGCTGCAGCTTCACATTTCAAGGGCTGACTTGTTTGGGTGACCCCTTCAGTGCTGCCCTACACGGATGAGAATATCTGAGACACACAGCTGCCAGTATTGGATGCCTCTTGGATTAAGCTAATTTTTTTGGGGGGGGTGTTTGGTTGGTTGTTTTCTTTTTCTTTTGGAGGTGGACATCATTTTTAGATTAATCCAGCTGTCAGCATGGCCGTGTGTGGCTTTTAGGCAGTGTAGCTCCAAGGTCTTTGGCTGATCTCAGGATTGGGGGAGAATAGAAGAGTGATGGAGGATGGGAAGCTGGAGGAGAACTGGCTTGTTCTTGCAGTGCTGGTTTTGTTTTTTATTTGGGGTTTTTGTTGCTGTAAGTAAAATGGACAGTAGAAATTGATAATCTTGATAAATTATGAGAAATACTTGCTGTAGTTTTGCAGACAAGAACACAGGCAACATGAAAGCAAGTATGATGCAAGCATTCACCTTATATTAGGAAATTGCTTAAAAATTGAAGTGTCCTTATTTCTAAACAATAACAAAAAACACAAACAAAAAGAATACCCCTTAAAAATCACAACAAAACCACAATACTCTACAGTCTGTAAATGACTGTACTGTTCCATAGTAGGTTTTGTTTTTTTTTTTTTTTTACTGTTCCATTCCTGGCTTTTCATGCGTGCATTGAGGTGCAGACAATTCCTGTCTGTACAGAGTTTTGGTGTGTTCTGGAAAGAGTGACTGGGCTGAGAGGAGTGTCCTGCAGAGCCAGAGGGGTGTGTGGAAGTGGAGGTGATCCCCCTCTGGTGCTGCCCTGAGCTCTTGGGGAGCAAGGACAGCTGAAGAACTTTCTCATCTACATCAGCTGTACATGTCTTTGAAGATGATGAAGCAGTAACTGCTGTCCTCTCCTCCCTGTCATTTCCTCTGCCATAAGCTGAAGGATCATGACTAATAACACTTCCTCTGCACTAAAAACTGGTCACTATCAAGTGCAGAAGGATTTAGGATTAAGATTGTTCCAAGATATTTTGAATGTCTCAAGAGGTGTGTGTATAAACAAATTATGCATGCTAATTGGTTTATCTTGCTAGGTGTCTTCCAAGTAAACCACTAACTTATTGAATAGATTTCATGATTTTGTATGAGAGTATAAAGGTCTCTTGCGTCCTGCTTCTTTGGGTTACAGAAGTGGTTCTGATTGCAACTTTTGCAGTAAGCCTTTTCAGCAGGTGTACCTCAAATATTCAAGACAGAGAAAAGTGGATTTCCTTATTTTTCAGTGAATCTTGTCTGGGATGGGAGGGGAGTCTAAGCTAGGGAGTGGTGAGAGGAGGACAGAGTCTGTTCTGTCTCAATCCGGGCAAGTGCAGTGTGCCCCGCAGTCAGTGCTGGTAGATTCTTTTACCCCGTAGCTCCTTATTTGCATCTGTTCCTGGGGTCAGGAAGGCAGACCCCATCCCTGATGAACCTCCACGTGCACTGTTAACAGCCTCACACTGCCCCAGAGTGTGTTGTAGCTGCTGCCCCAGCTGGGCACGGGCCTTTTGAAGAGAGGTCATGTAAAGTCTGTTAGTGTGGTCCTCGGAGGATACAACAGGATCTAATTATGTTTCCTTAAAGCTTGCTCGTGTTTTTAGCCAACTTAAGGGGTGTCCAGTTATTGTGACCAAATTCATCTGGGAGTTTGGAATGACTAATGTTCTTCTGAAAGAGAACAGTGTGCCAAAATTATTCTATTGCAAGTCAATTGCTATGATGAACTTCAATGATAATCTTTTGTTGCCAATTAAGATTAGTAATCTAGAGTGCTTTTTATGTTATGAGTTATTTTCCCTTCCTGTATCCATTCCTATTAAACTAGAAAGTGGATTTCAATTTAGAATTTTTTTACAGCCTCTAAATAATGGAAGCATTCAGTCTTGATTTGTGTTTAATGGCTGGATAAAGACTGTTTGTTTTTATTTGTAATGTAGTGTTGTCTCCTTTGCAGATAATGTCAAAGATATCATAAAACAACATGGTGACTGTTTAATAGGTTCGTTTCATCCTTAATGCCTGAGAGGAAAACATGACTGTGGACTTCAGCAAATGGTTCAAAATTGAGTCTTAGGCTCCAATAGCTTAACTTCTGGTGTGTCTACAGTCCAAGCACGTTGTCAGTCAGCATATGTGGCAGTGCACTGCATGTTCACAGAGAACATCGTGCAGCTAAACCCTTCTGAAATCAAGGCCTTTGTGAGGGAGATCCAGGCAGCATGTCAGATGTTTGAGTATTGAACTTTGGAAGCCAAAAACTATTCATAACCATTGATGATAACTTAATATCCATGTGCGTGGTTTTTTTTTTCTGTTTGGCCACGTGCCCAGATTCTATAACGATGAGTAGTTATCTTTGCAACCTTTCACATTGTTGACAGTGATTAATAATGTGTTGTGCACACTTCCATTGCATCAAATACCAATTTTTTGGGTAATGGGAAAAGAATATCTAATTAGGAAATTAATATCATTGACTTCACACATTGTATATAATTCAAGTATTATTTTTTGGAAAAGCAAGGGTAGGAGTAGTAGATTGAAGTATGATTTTTATGTAGTTACGGGAGTAGAATATTAGGTTTTAGGTTAATTTCTATCAGTTTCCCTAATACAACTGAAATAGGAGCATATGAACACAGAAGCATATTTTTAAAGGATTTTACTGTGAGGAAGAAAATCTTTTAAATCACTAGATGCTGCATATACCCTTTTGAATGTTAAATCCTAAAGCAATAAAGATAACAGATGTTTGTAAAAATGAGATGACTGCAGCTTAGAAATCTTGTTTTTCCTGAGCAAAACTGCTTGAAATTGCCAGTGTGTGAACTGATAAGCACTCAATACTAGGAACTTATCTCTCAGGCAATGTGTAAAAAGTGTAAAACCGATGATTGGAAATTAAGAGATGGGTACTATTATCTTACTTGGATACCTTTCGTGTAAGTACACGTCCTTCAATTGCTGTATTTTATTTTTTTTTTTTAGTTGACGGCATTTAACCTGAAGCACTTACTTTTTCCCTTTTTGCTAGTATTGGAGTAGTTTGCATATCACTGTATCTACTCAAGAAAAACTGAACTGTAAATTAGGTCACCTATGCTGATTTTCCACACCTTTTTTTTTTTCCCTAAAGTGAAATTTAGCTTTTCTACTGTTTGTTTGTCTGTTAAACATTGTTACCTTTCAGGATTCAAGGTTTTTTTTGTGTTGTTACAACTGCACTATTTAGCAATGCAGAGCCTGTAGTTGTTTCATGATTTAGATGATATCTATGTGTATATATTAATTTCTATTCATGTGGCTAACGACTGACATATTAAACTGGTATTCTCTCTGGTTTGTGTCATGGTTACTTCATTAACCGTGTTGAATTATGCTATAAATATTTGCAGGAGCCCAGTCTTTGTAGTCATTCTCCGTGGGGAATTTGCATTGAAATTGATGGGGGATCTGAGTGTTGAAAAGCTGCTTGAGTGGGCATCATCTGCTCTTTCAGGCACGCAAGCCTAAGTGGTAGAATATATATATTTTTAACTGCTAATGTACTGTTAGGGCAATCAAGGGGATGATTTCCTCGGTGATGTAAGTGGTTAGGCAGGAGGGGGATATCTGTTCCCTCAGAAACAGAGGAGATTTTTATCCAGAAAAGCTCTGGATAAAGCAGAGGCCAACAGAGAAGATGCAGGAATATTTCTGTAAACCGAACTATGAGATGATGATGGGAGGGATGCAAGTGCAATGAAACAGGATTGCGACTGTGTAAAGCCTTTCATTTGTTCCTTCCTCTTAAGTGTTTTGAGCCTTCTATGAATATTGTACTAAAGGTGTTATATTCCAAAAGTTTGTTTTAGAGTTGCCGTGTGCTGGGATATGAGCTCGCACGGAGCTACAGGAGCGGGAGAAATTATTTTTGAAAATGAATTTAAACAAAATTCACACCATTGTGGAAACCCTCACACAAAGGAAGAATGATGTAAATTTACTCCTTTCTCTCTGCAGCCTTGGGAAGGGAAGATTGTTGAGTAGCAATTCTTGTGCTCCATGGAGGAAAAACACAGTTAGAACAAGTTACTTTTGCATATACAATAACTGCAGAGAAAAAATACAGTGCTCTCACAAAAAAGCCTCAAATTGTTACTTCCTTTTGCATTTACCGTTTGGCTCTGACCTGTATTTCAAAAGTATACACACAAGGAGATTGAAAAACTGTGTTAAATTGTGGAAAGTTTGCGTTTTTGCGAACTTGATCTTGACATTTGTCTAAATACGTGGTGAGAACTCTGGGATAGGGACTCTGTTATTTCATTTTCCACACCTGCACAAAGAGACACCATATGGTCCCTTATTTCTGAAACCAGAAATAAAATGTGGTGCTTTTTCCTGGACCTTTCTCTCCATAAAGATGGACCTTTTTGTACCACTAAAGGTTACCTTTTTGCAACAATAATTGCCTCAGTTCCTTCCTTCTCTGCTGAAGCAGTGAAAATGGAGAACCAAGAAGCTTTGTGATGGCTTGCTGTGTTTCAGCATATATTCTGCTGTGGTTTTAGCTATAATCTTTCCAATTTTTGGCTGACATAGATTAGCTGTGTTTATACTCCCTGACCCCAGTGGTCTGTCCAAGCCTCAGCAACAGAACACAGTAAACTAGTAAAGAGACAGAAAGAAGCTGAGAAATCGTGGGATTTGTTGGTTTTCAGAGGAGGGAAGGGGTTTGTAGTCTTTTTCACAACCTAATTTGCATTTTGCTGGAGACAGGCAGTGGTGATATTAAGGCCTGTGTTATTTCCCAGGGTACTTGGAATTCATAAGTCTGAGTTAGACTGTTCTGATTCTGCTGTGAGTTTCCCTCTGTGATCAACAGAAGAATTTTCTGTCTAACGAAAGTAAGGTCTTGTGATTATGCTAATATGCTCTAACAAAAAATGGATTTTCTCATTTGAGCCCTTGCATAAGGGGCTTTATTTTGCTCTTTGTTCTTTTTAAACTTGTCCTTGAACTATCCTGGCCATTTTAGACCCAGGGTAAGAGCCTAAAATCCATCTAGAGAGTCCTGAGAAAGGTAATGCCCAGTGCTCGTTCTTGCTGGAGACCTGCTACTATGCAAATAGAAAAATACTTTCCATGGAACTCTAGGGTTTTCCAGTCTTGCATTTCCAAAGATGCACTTTCCCCAGCAGCAGAGTAATTTGCAATTGATGGCTTAGAGGCAAGGAGTGAAGCACAGAATAACATGAGAACTCCTATGAATATCAGCCACAAAACACTGCATATCTTTTCCATCAGAAATAGTTGATTTTTCATTAAAATGCTGGGAGATGAGTGTTGTTGTGCATGGGAACAAGTCTGGCAGTGGTTTGGAAAGCAGAACTGGCCTATTGCACTGCATTTACAAATTGCACCGTGGTCACGTTGCTTTTAATGTGGGACTGGGAAACTCTCTGTTCTGAGCCTTTGCAAGTTAATGCCTTAGTCTGAAATCCTCATACTCGCTTGAAAAGACTCCCTATTGGATAGGGAATTGCTAACTTGTGATATTGATTCTGACAGGTTTTTTTTTTTTTCTCCTAAAGAAATACATTTTATTTTCTCAGTGAATTCAAGGCGTGGGTGTAATGCCACTGGAAAATGAGCACTGTGTCTATTGCCAATTTGAGCACTTTAATGGCTGCACTAGAGGCAGCTATTCCAGCAGAGAAACTTGTGTGTTATTGTTCATATTATTTCACCACATAAAGGAATCCATTTTAGTAATATGAGTTGATTTAAAATACACACCAGTGAGTGAGTAATAAAAAAGCCAGTAGATAAAGAAGTGTTTCCTTCTTGCTTAACCTGTGTGGTTGGTAGCTGAAATACCTGTCTTAGGCAAGAACAACTTGTATGGCTTGTCCTTGAGCATGCATTTTGAAAGTTAGCCTAAAAGTTTAATCAATTAGTGCATGTTTTGATGATGTACTGTCAGCAGGTTCCCCATCAGATTCTTGTGGCTCTTGTCTCCTGCGTTGACATGCAGGCCTTGCACCTCTATTGTTTAGTGGTGAGGTCTGGTGTAGGCGTGTAGGTCAGGAGTCGTGGGCTGCTAGGAGAAAGCCAGAAAAAGTAGTTTCTGGCCCATCTGTTGCACTGCTTCAAGCAAATGCTGGATACTTTGAGGTTAGACTAAAACCTTTACCCTTCAGTTTCTTCCTTAATTGTATTTTGGTTTTGTTGGATCCTCATTCTAGACCTTTGAATTATTATGAATGTTTTGTTAAGTAGCATTGAAAATACAAGGGTGATGTATGGAAAGATACAGGACCATATCTTGAAGCACTTGATTTGTGGTTGTTGCCACTCAGGTTCCCATTGCTTCAAGGTTTGAGTGTATAAGTAGTTTGAAATAAGGCTTTTTGAGGTACCTCTGTATTCCATGGATCAGCTGATATCTGTAATTCCGTGGCTGTGTAATGGCAAGGAATGAACCAGAGTGAGAACTTAATTAACACTCCTCTTTCTGTATCTTTTCATTTAAACCTGGTAGATTTTGTTCAGTGGTACATCCAAGCCAGTCAGACTTTTTAATGCTCATCTGAGCTGATGGGATAAGACTGGGAGAGTCATTGTGTCATTAGGAATGACGTGTTTTCCTCGACTGGTGTGACAAGGATGTTGCTGAAGAAGTATTTTGTTTTGATGGACTTCTAAGAGCAGGAAAACATCTTATTTGTAGCCTTCTGCTGGAGGATGAGTCGGTGCAAACTGTTTAGTGATATTCATTTGGGTACAAGTAGAAGCTTAAAATTACGGTTTTTGAAAGTTTGGATAAATTTGCAGAAAAAAGAAAAGCTGAGCAGCAAACATCAGTAGAAATGGGGCTGCATCTTTTGGGTGGAACTCAAAGTAAACTGGCTGCCCAAACACTGTCTTGCCAAGCAGCTGCTTACCAGGCTTGGTGGTGTTTTTAAACTGTGTCTCTTGTCAGTGAGGCTGATGATACACATCTCCACTTTCCCCATTTTGTCTGTGTCTCCTGCAGCAGTTGGAGTCCAAGCTCATCCAGGGGCTGCAGTTATTCCTTCTCTGTGTGTGTGTGTGTCTTATAAAGTGGTTAATGACTTCTGGTGACTCTTGGGTCATCCTTTCCCTCTTACCATAAAGAGGTGCATAATCTCTGTGCGCCAGAAATTGTTTGGCCTGGGTAGATTTATTTCCCAGATGAAATTAAAACGGTGGCTTTCCAGAAGAAAAAAAGTGCTGAATTTTCACGAAGTGACTTTATAAAGCATTTCAAACATTACCAGCAAGTCTTGAAAGCTGTCCTTATCCGCGTGGACATGGGAGCATAACACTCTCATGGGTGGTAAGTGTGATGTGGATGTCAGGGCTTTCTCACATAAGTGTAGAGCACCAGCATGTTTGTTCCTGAGATCTTCAGGGCGGTGTGTGATGTGTGGTTTGCTGATTAATATCATAATATTATTATTATTCTGTTATTTTACAGAACTGCATTGCATGTCCGCAGCATTTCAGTGGATCCCTAGGGTTGTGAAGATGGATCTGTGAAAAGAGTTAAATAGTGGAGCATAAAATGAAAGGGATGTGTTCATCTGAACTAACGTGTGTGCATGCATATTTATTGCACAATTTGGAAGTCTGAAACCCCCTGTTCTTTCATAAATATTTGTATGTTTCAGCCTTTCATTTTGGTTTAAAGTATGTAATCTACCATAGCAAATACACTTTTTTTTTTTAATCCCTTGACAGACCTTGCCAAATGATTACTTTTACCAGCTGTTCCAAAGACTGGAAGAAATAATGAGCTTTAAAAAAAACCCCAACAAATTGTAGCTTGTTGCTTCCTCATTCCAGTGTCAGTAGAAGATTTGGACAATTGCTCTGTCATTAAGTACCTACTTATTTTAAAGGTTATGGTTGCAATGAAAATAACTCTTCTGCCATTTAAATTTGTACTTGAAAAATCTCTTCTTTGAGGGAAGACAGTTGTCTACAGTCATGTAGGCCACAAGTACAATGAAGTGACAAGTGCTGTGTCTTAAAAATAGGAAAATGCTCTGATTGCTCCCACTCCCGACCAAAATTTAAGAAACTTTTGGATGCTTAATGATAGTTTTCCATGTTTCTCCTGTGCAGATGGTTTCATGAGGCTTTATGTTTCCATTAATTTTGTTTAAGATCTAAGGATGGGTTCTAAAAGCATATGTGGAGTAGAGCCCACCTTTGTGAAGAATCACACTGGTGGTGGTGTTCAGTGACCTCTTGTTGACTTGTACTCATAATTTAGAGACTACAGTGGGGTGTTTGGATTGTGACTTCCCAGAAGTTTATGTCTTTTTGAAACTTCCTTCCATGCAAAATTAGCCCCTTATTCTACAACACCAGCTGTAATAATGTTTGCTGAAGGTGTGACAGTGTAATTGGAGGTTTAGGGTTAATATTCACTTCAAATTAAGCTCAGACGTGTTCTCGGTAATGAAGAGTAAGCCCAAAGTTTAAAAGGTTAAAATAAGTCTTATTATAGTGGTCGTAGATGACTAATCAAATTAAGTTTATTTGTATAAATGTACTTAAAGTGACTAAGGTGGAGAAGTGTCTCTAGAGTAGGTCTTTCTTGCAATAGGTGGTTCAAAGTAAAGAATGTTATTTCAGTAACTTTTTTCCTGTTTCCAGGCAGTTACATATCTCTTCCTGCTGATACTGTCTTGGGGTTTTTTTGTGTTGAGGTTGTTCACGGTTTGCTGGTTGGTTCTTTTCCCTAGTATTTTCCTTGCTTGTGGTACCAAAAGCATAAAGGCTGGAATCCATGGTCTCCTGCTTTTGGTGTTATCTTGTGGTCTGTTGTACACATAATTTTGGGCTGTAGAAACAAACTGATGATGTCATTGATAGTTTTGCTAATGGGGTGTGTGTTTGCTCTTCTTGTAAATAGAAAAAAAATTACATAGATGCCCATTTGAAAAGATGGGGAAACCTGGAAGAAAATGGCAATAATCACTGTGTGGGTGACTTGTTCTGGCACACGTTTTCTTGTTGTCTGTAGTATTGACTCACTGCTTATGTAAGGGTCTGTCTGGTATTTTAGGGGAGGTCCAGAGGCCGTTCTGATTTTTTTTGTTGGTGTGCATGAGTCATTTATTTGATTACCACTGCAGTTTTGGGTGCATGTGTTTGCAGTGTTCCCTGCTTATGGTACCTGTAGTAGCTCTGTACCTACTTCAGCCCCCAGCAAGGACTAATACTTTGTCTTGCCCCTTCTGTGAAGCATTTCCTGTTTTCGGGGGAAAATAAGAAACCAGTTCCTCCCTGGATGTCTCTTTTAGATGAAACTGCTACTTTTCAGATAGGTAACCTTATAAATGGGGTTGTGGAACAGGGATTAACCTTGTAGGTAATGGCAAGACCCAAGTTTTATCTACAATGTTTCTTCTGTGAGTGGAAGTCCAAGTGGGAACCAGGCTGCTGCATTTTTTGTGTGCTTAATATTGTTTCCAATATGGGCTGAATGATGAATTTGGGAAACCTTTAGCATTCCTTTCTGCACAACAATGACTTAAAGTAGGGTAAGTGCTCTACTTTTGTGTTTTCATGCTTATTTAAGAAAAATAGTGCTTCTGTCTGGCATCACTCCAGATGTGCTCCCCTAGCTTAGTATGATGAACACGACACCATATGGTCCCTTGAATCAGCTGTCCCACCTATGTCCCCAATTTTTTGTGTACCTCCAGCTTACTTTGCTGGTGCAGTGGCACGAGGAAAGAACTTGACTTTGTGTAAACACTGCTCAGCAGCATCTCAAGCATCCCTCTATTATCAGCACTGTTTCCAGCACAAATCCAAACCATACCTCCATATCAGCTACTATGAAGAAAATTAACTCTACCCCACAGAAAACCAGCACAGGCATCCTGAGGTCCTTTATTTAGTGAGCCTTCCTAGTTATGCCTCTGCAGTAAGGCTTATCTGTGTGTTAGATCCTGAATGTGAAATGAATAGTCCTTTGTGTAAACACAAATAGATAAAATTTTATCACTCAGAACAGCTATTTCCATGTAGTGAGTTACATCTGAAATGCAGAATGACTGATTAAGGAGAAGATAAGTTGGAAGATGTTAGCAATAGCTTGTGAATAAAATTGTTAACAACACTATAGGTGTCAGGGAAGGACTGTAAATAATTAGTGGTTTTGGAGCTAAAGATTGAGCTAAGAAGAAGCTGGAAACAAGGGCTATAATGCTGGAAACACATAGTCCTGCTGCATTCTGCTGTGTTCCTGAATGATGCTTTGCTTGTGTTTGACAGGACCCTGGGAGTTGTGGTTTTGCATTCCAACACACACCAGATCACTGTCCGTGGCGTTCTTTTCATGGAGTTTGACCCTGTCAGGCTTGCAGTTTTAAGCTGTGGTCTCCATGTTTGACTTGTTTTTCTGTTGTGGAGTGGTAATACACCTGAATACACATGAAAAGGGAGGTGGTGTCATTCCTGCACTGTGCCAGTGTTGGGCACCTCACACTTGAGCAGTTCCAGCTTTAGATGATCCTGCCTGTGGGTAGTATCAGTTCCAGGAAAGCCCTACATCACTGTTTCTGCTGGCGGCCACTGGAAGGTGTATTTTTGGGGAGCTAAAAGGCAGCATGGTGTGAGATTACAAATGGTGCTCGAATATCTAAAATGTTTAAGTATCTTGTGCATGTTTGCCTCAGGACAGAGATGCATAATTATCCTTCCTGGCCATGGCAGAGGGTTGGAACTGAATGACCTTTAAGGTCCTTTCCGACTCCAACCATTTGTGATCCTGTAGCTGCTGATGCTGATGTGGAGGGCTGGGCAGCCACTGCTGTGAGATGATGGACAAGGGGCCGTGGTGTTGATATTGCAAAAATATGAATGAAGGGGCCTCTTTCCTACCACACCATGGCTTCTCCCAGTCTTTCTTCTACCCCCTCCCTCCATAATTCCCAAATAATCTTAAAGCACACGCTTTTTAGTCAGTGTAAATTAGCATTATTTTGGGAAACACATTTCCTAAAGCCATTTAATAGTTTTAATTTCTGTCTGGGCTGTGATGAGGCAGGTTAATGAATGGCTGCAGGTTCTCCAAATGCTGGTGCTTCCCCTTGGCCTTTACTGTAGTCCTGGCCCCCAGTTCTTGACTGGCAGCTGACCAAGGAGGAATCCTAGAACATCTCAGCATCCAAAAACCTCAAGTGTTTTGAGGCTGGTGTCAAGTTGATGAGGATACGTCGTCAGAATCTGATCTCAGGATTGGGGATACTCTGAATTAAGTTTGTGCTTACCTGTATCTAACACCTAATTGTGCAGAGTAGATGCACAGTGGACACTTGAGAGAGCATTTGAGACAGAGAAGTTCTGGATAACATGTTTTTTTTTTTTTTCTCCTATTTATGTTGCATTAGCTTTGGTATTTCCTGTGTGTACACAGGTATTCCCCACTGAACTGGGTATTTACAGTCCTGCAGAAATATTTATAAAGCACTTGAATTTGCTGCTCTCTTAACAGCTTGGCACAAGCTCTAGGGAAGCACTACTGCTGGGAGCAGTAGGCTGCCTGCTTTTGTGGGATTTAGTGAATCATTAAATGTCTCAAATTTGTGTCCATTATATTAATAGAAATGAAAGTAGCAATACTACCTGGCTCCAAAAATTATTCTCTTCTTTCCTGTTGGTGTCATAAATAGCATTTCCCTGCTTCCTGTGGGTCAAGCAAAACAGCAATCTTGTACAAGAAATTACTCTCAATTTCCTTTCTCTTATTGCTGTCCCAGTGCTTACTGATTTGGTGGAAGTGTGTGGGTCTTCCTAATCATTTCGACAAAAATTTGTTCAGTTGTTTTTTTCCTCCTGTAGGAAATTATTTATTTCAGAAAATAATGCTTAACACTTTCAGAGCACTTACAGGTGGTGGTTTTGGTCTTGTACCTGGTATTTGAAATGTCCTGGTTATACCCTGTTTTAAAATGAACAGCACCTTGCCCTTCTGAGGGAAGAAATTGATAAAGAGCTGGGAAAGTCCCATGGTACTAATTATATATCTGGGGTTACGTGGGGATGGAGGTTAGACCAGTTAATCTTTGGTTCGTGAACCCTGATTTGTTTAATTGTATATATGTATATAATAACTCAATTATAATTAACAAGGATATAAACGCTTTAAAATACCAGCTCCCTCTTTCTTCCCAGGGGTGCCTCCAGTAGGTGACTTCTCTCTTTTCAAGGGAAGGGAGCCTGAAGCCAATTTATCTCAGAGCTGTGTGTCCCTGACCTTTCCTTCCCTGTTGCGTGCGATCCCTGCTCTCCACGCTGCCCCTGCGCTGAAGGAAGAGCCCGACCTGAGCAGCTCTGCTGGAGCAGCTCTCTCCACTCTCCTTTTGTGTCCTGCTGCCAGCTTGGATAACTCAAAGTGCTCCTGGGGAGGACACGGAAACCTCCTCTTGGTTTCGGTAGCAAAGGTTGCAACAACAGACCTGTCATTTTTAAGCCCTGGCGCTGCTGAAGATGAAGCTCAGTCCTGCTCCAAATCTCGCTGTAGGTGGAATTGTGTCGTTATGGCTGGATTTCTGTGTAATGAGAAGGGGGACACAATCTCTGAGGAGAAATACCAGAATCTCAGTAGGAAAAACATCTTGCAAGAAACAGAGCTTTGAATTTGTTATTCGGCGTCCATTAAATGCCCTTTAAAACAGCTATTTCAAAGTGATTTCTCAATATGGCTTTTTTTGCAACATTTTTATAGGGACTAATAGCTCAATTTGTTCTTTTTTGTTTTCCTGTCAAATGCTCTTAACTTGGAGCAGATTGGCTTGTGTTGTGATTTCTTCTGAGCCAGCTGGTCCTGTTAGGGCGTTGAGAGGGGAAACCTGGGACAGGGAAATGAGGGCTGGGACATCAGGGCTGCCTTTTTCTCAGGTGAAATGAAGATTTTCTTTTTAGGCAGGACTCTGGAAGAGATGGGCACTAGTAGCTGAAGTCAAATGCCTTTTAGGGACTTACAGAAAGGAAAACATCACATACAAATCTTGTGCATTGAGCACCTGCAGTTAAGATTTAGTGGGGTAGCATTTTCAACAGATTCTGTGCTTAAAACTTCAATAAATGTGCTTGGTGTCAACTCTACACCTTTATTCCACCTTAAGCCCAGCCAGAAAAGAACCCTTTCAAGTTCTTGTTTTTAACCTTATAAACTATAGGCTTCCTGAGTAGTTTGTTTTGCATTAATTAACTCAATTTTTGAATGATAAGTCTGAAGCAAAAGGAGACTCTGAGTCATTGTCAGTGTCACAGTACAGTGTGATCAATGAGATTAATCTGGTGTGAGCAGGACAAACAGTTGTTCTGAAAGGTAATTGTAAAACAAAAATTGAGACACTTTGATGTGTACGGGTGGAGCAACTGTAAATAGTGCTTTGTTAATATTCCCAGTAGAATCTGAGGCAGCTCAAAACTGGGTGAGGAAAAAGAAAAATGCAGTTGCTCCTTGTCTTGGAGGCAACTGCTAGACTGCTTTGGTTTTCTTTAGCCAGAAAGCATATTATCTGTTTTTTGGGGGTTAAGGTTTTGAATTTCATATCATCAATCACTTCCCGGAGGTGTTTGGAATAAACATTGTGCTGTGATTAAACCAGTCCTCCACTCTGGAGGGGCAGGATAACACTGCTACTGAAATACATCACCTACAGAAAACCAAGGCCTTTTTGTAACCTGGTATGGAAATAGGTGATGTTATTTTGCTGTAGTGATACACTGCTTTTTCTTGGCTTACTCTGATAAATGGTGACTATGAATTTGAAGTGACTTGTTTTTTTACCTTTTGAATACTGATCTTACTGAGATATATACTGCTTACTACATCAGTTCACTGTATTGCATAAAGTAAAACAGATCCAGTTGTAGCAGAATCAGTAATCGGGAGCAAGCAATTTTCTGTCTGGTTTTGGTTTGTTTTCTTAGATTAGTTTTTTTTTTTTTTTTAATGTGGTATGGGGTTAGGTCCTCTTCTTGCACCACATTGCAGAGTGTTCTTTTCTGCCTTTCAGTGAGACAAACTGAGCCAACTGCACAGGAGATCCTCCACATCAAAATGTTAATGACACACTTTTTGTATTCTGGGTTTTTTGCAATCCTAGGCTATTAATGTCTTTCTCAAGATGGAATTTTTTTTTGGTAGGGAAATTGCTTATTCCCATTTCCTGTACTGGTAAAAGTGTGTGTGAGATTGCATATTCTCTTTTGTGGCAACCAGGAATCAGTTAGCTGTGGATCAGGTACAGAGCAATAAGGCTGTACTGCTCTAAATAGAGTGAGTTTTCATTTTTTTCCTAGTGTCTTTGTAGTGACCCATTACCTTTAGAATAATTCTTGTCTGTGGAAGAAAGATGTTGGTGTGTTTGTTGTTTTTTTTTTTTTAAATTTCAATTTATTTTCACTCAGATTGTTTTTCTCCTTCAAAAGATAGTTTTTGTGAAGTACACACTCTTGATTTAATTCCATGTACAATACACAATCTTCTGTGCATAACAGAAAAGGATGTATATAGAAAAAATCCAGCTCCTGAGATACAAGTGCTTACCTTGACATCACTGAAAGCCTGAAGGAGATAAACACTGATGACTTCATATGGCTCCCAATAAGGCAGGTGGCAAACTTTCTTTTCTTTCAGTGGAATTTAGTTTGCAGTCCTGGTTTAAAAAAAAAAAAACAAACCACACAACCCCCAAACAAACAAAAAACTTCAAGCACAAAACACCAGATCTGTGTGAATCTCTCTTAACTCTTTAAGCACTTCATTTTGGGAGTGTGAAAAGAGGCTTTTTTTCATGTATTAACTTCAGGACTAAATATTTGCCAGGTCAAAGCATGGGCAGCAGTTGCTACCTTCATTTTCTCAAAGTACTTTGCATTCAGTTCCATGCATGTACCATATTTCTTTCTGAATTGACCACTGTCATGAATATGAAAGTGAAGTTGTAAATTACAGATGTTCTGTGTATTCTTTGAATTAACGCTATTTTAATTTTTTAGATAATGATTCTTTGTTCACTCGGTGGAAATGCATTCATTGTTTCTTTCTTTTAAAAGTAAATATTGAAGAATTGGTAGACAAAATATAGTTAAGTAAGCTACTGCTTTTTTCTTCATCCCAGTTGTGCTGTGATCTGTTTGTGCTGTTGAAAGCAAACTTAAAATCTTATCTTCAGCCATTTCTAGAAGTGTAAGCAGAAATGACACAGTTAGAAAACCCATGCCATAAATTTTGTGGTTGTCTTTTTGGTCTGTGCCTTTGGTAAGAGCTGGACTCAAACATGTTTAAATCAGGGAAAAAAAAAATAGAGGATGAAATAGTCTTTTGGACAAAACTGACCTGGCAGCTATTGTTTACTCTTTGGTGGCTTCTGAAGTGAAAACTTTATTATCAGTAATGATAGCTGCCAAAAAACTGCTTGTTCTCAAAATAGCCATTACCACTTAGCCTGAATCTCTTTGCAGATATCTCCAGCTATTTAAGATCAAAATAGCACTTAATGGGTTTGAGTAATCAATAGCCCCAAAGACTGCTGAAGATCTTGGTGCATAAAATATTAATAGTTTGTATTTGTCTTTTTAAGAATCTACTTAGCACTGTTAACACATTACAAAATGCTAAGATTGCAAAGTGCCTCTATTAAATGATGTTAAAATGCCTCCAACAAGCCTGAGATGCTTGTTTTATGTATCGATGTAAATAAATGCTATTTCCATTCTGTTGAAGTACACAGTTACTTTGAAGTTCAGTGTTGAGTTTGATTTGCTGACAGGCTTGTTTTACTGCAGGATGGCAAGCTAGTCTTAAAAAATGTCATTTTTCTGCAATCCTTGTGTTTGAAACTACAGAATATTTCTCAGCTAAGAGAAATTCTTTAACACACTTTCCTGTAAGTAAATAGTAAATACCTGTTCAGCTCAATTCTGTTTAATCTGGGGTCATAATTAAGGTGTGTGGTTAATGCCCACAGCTGGTTAAGGTACTGTGAGCAGAGGAGGAGGAGAAGCGTTGACTGGGGTGCAGGTTGATGGATATCAGGGTGCACTTCTAAACTCCCACAGCAACTCGGAATTAATAACCTTTTGTAGCTATCAAGCATTTCAAGAGGAGTGGTAATTTCTAGTGGAATTTAGAAGATGAGAATGAGTCTCAGCCTAATTGTCTTATGGAGTTAACCTGACTGCTCATCTTAGATCTTACCACAACCAACTTTCAAATTCCCTTTTAGTCTCCCATGTCTGGTAAATGAGATTTGTTTACACTTTACTAAAATTAAATACACGATTTTCTCTACTGGAGACTGAACATCTTAAAGAAGGGTCTTTTTCATTAAAAACATTGATGCATAAACATTCAAGGGGAAATTGCTATTGATCAAAATAGCAAGATGTTTCTATCTGGTTGGTTTTCTACATTACTTAATACAGCTATTTTAGTCATATTGGCAATTTTTATTTAATGGCCTCTCAATCTTCGTGCTGTGTACAGAAAATGGAAGGGATTGTGGTATTTTTATTTCATTGATATTCAGCTGCTTTCAAGGTGAAACTGGGGATGAAAAAAAACCAAAAAAGAAAATTCACAACTCCTGCCAGACATGGCTTGACTGTGGGAGTATTTGACGACCTTTACTTGGAGCATATGGTATGAAATTGCTGCTGTTTTGGGTGTCTTGAGTTTAAGCATAGAAACAGTTGGATACTGTCAGTCAGGAGCTGCCAAAAATTGCAATTTAATGAGGCAAGCTTTAACCTGCATACCTACTGGGTACCTGTCTCTCAAATGTCACCTGCATACAAGATGAAAGACCTTTTTTCTAGTGGCAGATTTGTACTGAAACCTGATAGACCTTTTAAGCTTTGCCTTTTCTTTCCTCTTAAGCAATTGCACAGTATTATTTATATTGAATTGCACTTATGGGGGGAGAGGGGGGCTGAGACACTGTCCTGTCCATCTTCCAAGGGCGTGTTTTTAAAACATCACTGTCCTGTCCATCTTCCAAGGGCACATTTTTAAAGCATCATCACAATTGCTTCTGAAGAGCTGTTTCTAGGAAACTTTAAGGCCACCAGTCAATTTTTGTTTAATCTTTCCTCTCTCCTCTTAATAAGGCAGAAAAGGTGGTGAGTCTGGCAGTGAGTATCTCTCTGCTCCAATGCTTCCCTTGCTGCTCTGGATTGTAAACACCTGAGTTCTTGTTATCTCCCTCCTGCTGGCAGTGCCATTAGGGAGGTTTTAAATAGTACCAGCACGATGCTGGCTGCTGTCGAGATTCAAAATCCTGTTATGACTGTAAACTGTGAACCGTGAAATATTGGAGGACAGAGGTTGAGTGAGTATTTTGCTTATCTACCTCAGATTTGGCTTTGCTTTTGCTTTGAAAGAAAAAAAGGCTGGCTCTCCTAGTTTAGAAAGAAAAAAGAAAAGGAGAAGAAAAACCTGCATGTGTGTGAAATGGCAGTGGATTGAACAAAGCCCCTAATAAATGTCCTTTCTTCTGCATTATCTCATTCCTGACTGACAAGCAGAGAAAACATCATGTTTGGAGCACAGTAGTAAGCACTGCAGTCTGTTCTGCTGGTGTCCAAGAGCAGTGCTTGTTGCAAAATATAACCTCCCCTATCTTCCCATTTTATGTTATCAAAGGAGGTCCCGTCCTTCCTAGCTGTTGCTGTAGTTTGCCTATCTGAACTTGTAAGGAAATATTAAACATCGCTTGGTGGAGGTCTTAGCTCTTACTTCTGCTGAGAAAATCCTCTGTTCTTTTAGGAGGATCTATGCAAAAGGCTTATGTTTGTCCTATGAAATAGTTTTATTTGTAAACTGCTTGGTTTATCTGGGTGGCTGTACATCCCCAAGTCTGTAATTTTTGGTTAACTGCTTGAGCTTTTCTTGGTGCTGCTGTGTGTTTTGCTTCTGCTGCTTTCCTTGTGTTTTCTAATGCAGAGACGTAAGCATTTGCTTGAGCCTCTGCTGTCAAGTCTTTCTGCCAACCTGTCTGGCTGATGGTCTCCTTCAGACCAGTTTAGTGTTTGTAAATAGGCTTGATGCAAGTCATGTCACAGCAAAAATAATGAAAGCCCCTGTATTAAGTGCTATGCTAGTTCAATGATGCTGATAAGATCGGTTCATCCCTACATCAGTGTAATTTAGAGAAATTGCTGTGTTGTGAATGGAATTTTAACAAGAAGTCCCCACGGAAAAAAGGGTAGTTAAATTAAAATGATGTTTAAATCAGAACAGCACAGAGAAGACATTGAATATAAATCAACTATGTTAATGGCAAACAAAGCTAATTCTGGAAAGTGTGGTGTGAGAGGGTTCTGCCTTGGTTTTGTTGTTTGCACCTATGCATTTGTAATACGTCGATATTTTAATTCTTTTTTCCCATCATGTGGATTTGATGTTAAGATAAATAATATCGTTTTCTCAATGTCAAAAGTCAGCTTGACCACGAAACTTAAGAACTGCTATAGTAGAAGTAGGGGAGAAAAAAGACAAAGAGTTAGTAGGCAATAATAAAGTGCAGAATCTTTAGTTGTGTAATATTTATTGCTTGGATTTAAAAAAAAAAATTCAGATATTCTTATCTAAATAGAGACATGCAAGGAATTGCCTGGTTGTGAAATAAACCTGTAATGCATCTTGGACATAATTTAAATGCCCCCACCTCCCCCCTCCAGATTAAAAAAAATCAGGAAATCAGATTTGTCTTGGTTGCTCTGAGGCAAAGTGAGACAGAGGCACTAAGACAGATATGTGGGAACTATCTGCTGCAAGAGCAAGTATCCCTCATGTCTGCTGTGACAGAGAGCTTGCAGCTGGTCCTTGTATACACGAGCTGTCCTCACATCACTGGTGGAGCAGGCTGTGACTGAGGACCCTTTTGGTGCAATGTACCACCCAGACAGCTCTGCCTGTCCCTCCAAAGTCCTGCTCGGAGCTTCGAATTTTATCAGTCAGCTCACTGTCACTGCACATCAATCCCTGCCTCTCCTAGACCCATGGAAAGCTTCCTCTCCACTCGCTGGTTGAAATGGCTGGAGCTAAAAAATGCACATTAACCCCAAAAAATTGACACTGACATTTTTTGGCCGTGTTTTAAACGCAGTGTCTGAGCCGAGCAGTTTGAGCTCCAGCTCATTCCTGTTCAAGTCTGGTTTTGGAAGAGTCTAGAAATGCTGGGCTGGTGTTACTGTTGTGCTGGAGAAAGGGGACTTGTTTGGGACAGCCAGGGGGTCCCCAGGGTGCCACAGGGGACTCTTGGCTTGCCTCATGAACCATTATTGTGCTGACTTGAAAAAATAAGTCACTAGGACTAGACTTTATCTTGCAAATAATGTGGGATCAGCCCCTCCATCAACGCTCAGGATAGACGTGACAGACTGCACTCAGAGGGAGCAGCGTGTTTTGTTCTTTTGTTCCTTTCCCTGCACAGTTTTTGCTCTATGGCATGAGTTATTAGGTTACAATATCTTATTGACTGGGAGGAGGGAGAGAAAGGGTGATTATGGTGATAATGTAATAGAACGTTGTAATGATAAATGGTAAAATAATAATCTACATGTAATCAATACCTAACTCTCTCATGGTTGATCAGATATGCAGATGCTGGGTTTGAATTTTACACCTACCTTATCTACTATAGAAATGCAATGTAATTGGCTCCAAAATTCAAGTGAACTGCAGTTGCAGCTGAAGAGCTCAGAATTTGAAGATGAAATGTAGTACCTTGAGTCTTTTTCCATGAGGTGGGAATTGGATGTTTCTTTATTTACCAGTGGTGACATTTTGTTTTGTAAACCTCGGTATGCTCAAGACTTAGCTCTGTTCTCCACTTTTTGTCCTTGCTTCAGTTTCACTCAGTTCCATGGTCCCATTTCAGTTTCACTCAGTTCCGTGGTCCCATTTCAATTTCACCCATTTCTGTGGTCCCATCTTCCCCTGTCTTCATCTGGTCTCAGTAGGGAAAACTTGATGTGCTGGTGCTGATCTCCAGCTGGTCGGAGGGGCTGTTGTTGAACCACAGCTTCCCAAGGATTCCACTTCTCCTGCTTGAACCTCTGTGTGCTGGAGGCCTTCCCGTGAAGTTACTTTGGTCCTCTTAGAGGAGAAATTAAGGAATAAATTACCCTTCAGTAAATTTAATCTGGAGCCTGTGCATGAAGAGTAGCATCGTGCCTAAAGAAGAGACAGCTTGATACCAGACAGAGCAGCAGAACGATCTCAACTGACCAGTAGGAGGCTCTGATGGATTTTACTGCAGCATTTATATCAAAAGCAATTCAAAAATCCAAATTTGCCTCTTTTTGGTCTGAGTTTAAATGGACTCCTAATTGCCAACAGCAAGAGCAGGGCCTGAGGCTGAGAAGCTGATGGCAAGTGGCAACTTCCAGAAGGATCTTGGCAACTTGAAGCATCTGTCTCTGTTTCTCTTTGGGCACTTTTCCTGTGTCTCTGGGGAAAAAGAGAAGTGTAGCTGCAGATAATATTTATAATCATCAGCTTGTCGGAGTTTTTTGTACTACCCCATGCAGAGGAGCAATGCCTGAAGTTGTTTTGCTGTGATGTACACACTTTCTACAAAGCTGTGTTAGCTTTTCCTGATCATTTTTGTGCATAGTGGGATATGAATTTGAAAAAACCATGGACCTTAGCTCTCTAGGAGCTGCTGCATGAACTCGGTGTCCTGGGTAAGCTGATGCAAGAAGTATGAGAGGTAGGAAACAAAGTATGGGAGTGTGGGAATGTTTCTGCTCATGTCTTGTAGATCCCTACTGCAGTTACTCCTTTTTCATCTTTTGGAATGAGTCATTGCTTACAAACAGTGTGGGGTCTTTTGTGTACTGGACAGTAGGAACTAAAGTTGGCAGAAATTGTTGTGAGCTGTTGTTGGAGATCAGAGTGGGGTTTTCAGCTCCTTTCTGACTGCAGAGGTCTGCTATTGGTGTTTGAGTATCATTGTTTGAGGTATCACTGTTTGAGCCTGCATATCCTGAAATGTTCTAACCAACCTTTTCCGAATCGATCCATCAGGATTTTCACTTTATCTCTACAGTGCATGCTGAAGGAGCACTTGAGAGTGGAAGTTAAGGAGAAATAAAATTTATTAAAAGCACTAAGTGTGCTTCAGTTTAGATGTTATTTAATCACAGTTGCTCCTGCCTTTTTCTCCTTCTAATTTCTGAAAATTTGAAGGAGTAAAGTTCAGCTAGTTGGGAGTATGACTCATTAAATGGTCCAAGGCTTTTAGACTTGGGTTTATTGAATTTGAGGTATTTGAACTTTGGTCAAATATTCTTTTCTTCTGACTATGACACAGTCAGCAGGACAATCTTCCTTATTTTGCTTTGTTCCACTCTAAGGGAGATATTAAATTCCTCTTACAGTCACAAGAGCTTTAAGACAGGGGTTTTAGGAGAAAAGACAAACACTTCCTTAAACAAAAGTGAGATTTTGGGGAGATCTATGTGGACTAAATTTCATAAAAGTCGTTCTTAGGTGGTTACGATGTGGGTGCAATTGAATATTATCCAGATGCTAATTTGAACCTTTTTTGGGAGTATTTCTAGTTCTTTCGGGCAAAATTCCTATCACAGGAGCAAGGTGGGGCTGGCATGGCAGTAGTGAGAGATCATGCTGGATAAGAGCAGTGTAGGAGAGGGTGCAGGCAGCTCACATAACTTATGGCAATCTGGTTCTCTGGGGATCAATCCTCAGCTGGTGTGAATTATCACAGCTTCATTAGTGTGAGTGAGTGATGTCGGGCTGTACCCAGCTGATGTTCCAGCCCCGTGGCTGTAAAACCTTGGGTGGACAGCATGGCTCAGTGTTTGCTTGTGCTGTTCATGTGTGCACACAATTATTTAATGTATTAAAATGTATTAAACACGGGAATTTCGGACTTGACACGACTGTGCCACCGCAGAAGGGCATTCCAAGGATTTCTGTGAGAGGGGCATTAAGGCAGAGCAGAAAAGATGCCACATCCAGTTGGAATCCCTTCCAGCTTGGGGTATTTGGTGCTCCTACATGCCTGTTTGAAGTCCCAGCCTGGCTGGTGCACTTCCCTTCCCTGTCTTTGCCTTCTGAAGGAGAGCCTGATGCTGTAGTGCTCCCTGAAGCCCACATTTTGAGCTGAATGCTACTGAATTGCTGGATGTGCAAACGCTCTGACAGCACCTTTCTCCTTGTGGTTGTAATAAACTGCTGCTGGCTTTTGACTCAAAAAATTCAGGCTCCAGCTGTGGGGGGACTTCAGCTGTCCCAAATGGGACATCCCTTCTGTGGCCTTGCTGTGTGCTGCCGGATTCTGCTGAAGGAGAAGCAGACTGAGATCTAATCTGTCTGGAGCCGAAATGCTTTGATGAGCCATTTCCCTAGAGATGACGAGCTAATGGTTTGTCCATAAAGCCATGCAGCTTTTCCCATTTCTTTGGGAAATGAATAGAGCTGGAACAGAATCATATGCTGCATTGTGATAGCCTAATGCTCTTACAGAGCTGGATGTTATTACCCAAGCTGCTTTAGTGGACAAATTAGACATGCGGAATTTCCAGATTTTACTTTATTCAGATTTTAATTAACTCAGTGTAATAAGCTGTAAGCACATTAATATCAACAAAATACTTTGTACTGTATCTGCTAATATTTAGATGAAAAAGCCAAGAGTATTGTTTTCATACAAAGACCGGTGAGGCTAGAAATAATGGGGATCATTTTTAGGAATTTGGAACATGCTTTTGAAATAATCTTGCATTTTCAGTGGTAGATTTCAAATAATAACTGTGCAGTGGAAAGTGCTTGTATGGGATTTTTACTATCACATGCATATTTTTTTTTTTAAGCTTATACTTGAAAAATTGATGGAGTAATTTGCATTCACTAGCTTGGACAGATGGTGTGATCCGTAACAAAATACTCAACAGCATACTAAAAAGGATCATTTCAGCACCTATCCCCTGCAAACGGCTTTCATCCAGACAACAAGGGAAGGCTTTTAAAACCCAGCATCCTCACACAGGGCTTTCCAAGGTGAAAGCATTACCTGAGCACTGGCAGGGGCACGTCTGCAGTGGCTCTGTGTGAGCCGGAGCTCAGGCTGCAGCCACCCACCCTGGTGCAAGGCTAGAAAATACCAACTGCAAAAAGAGCCATCTCCTGCATTTGCTTAAGAATCTTTTCCTGGCAATTGGGAGTTCTTCACCTGCGGCCAGGACTGCTTCTGGATGCAGTTAACCCAGTGGCAGGAGATGCTCAGGGCACTGCTGTGTGAGGAGATCACTAACCGAGGGGGATCAGGGCTTCCCAAGCTGCTTCAAGGCACTGAGAGCAAATGTGCTCTGCCTTGTATCCCAACAGGAATGTAGATGTCCTTTGATTAGCTATTTAGGCTGTGTGTACAAGACTAATTGTATGCAAATATCGTAAAAGTCCAGCTTATTTTTATTAAAAAAACCCCCAAACCCAAACACCACCTTTATCTTTTGATCAAAAGAGAAGCAAAAAAAAAAAAAACAAAAAACCAAACTAGTTGTGTTTTCCACCATCTGCTTCCTCTAGCACGGTTTAGTGGTTTTTATCATGTGGAGACCTTGGAAAAATTTGGAACTGATTTCAGTAACCTCTGTTCTGTGTCGCTTGTGTTGTATCTTCATCTTGCACGGAGACCAGGGAAAATCTGATCATCAGAGTATTTTTAAAGAAAATTAATGGGAGAGGGCAATTATTTAGTAATAGTTGAAAATTATTTTAGTTAAAATAACCACTGGAATTCTATTAAAGAACACATTTGTGGTTGCAAATTAGGAAAAAAGAAAAATGTTTCAGATACTGCCAACTGAGCAAAGCTGCAATATGTTCTCAAAGTCAAGCTGTGTTTTCTCATTTTTGCACATCACAAAGAGTAGTAAAGTCTTCGGGCCTAAATTAGATACTGTTTTACTTCTGAAATCTCGATTCCTATCCTATTGTCAGCAGCAGCACCAGGGCAAACCAACCTACAGAAAATAAGATTTCAGCAAGGTTCAGTACAGGGATAATTGCAGATTCACTTGGAAAAGTCCCAGCTGGTACAACAGCATTTCTTGAAGATAATTTTACTCCCCTACAAACTGTTTTGTACACTGCTAGCAGTAAAGGCAAGACCTTTAAAGTCTCAAAATGTTGTTTTCTAGAAATAGTTGGTATTTTTAAGATGTAAGTCAGCCCTGGAAAGCTTCATGCTCACACAAATGTGTAATTTTTTTTTTTCCTCTCCCTCTTCTTTTTTTATTGTGGGGAACAGGGGGCTAATCACTAAATATTTTGTGCCACTATTTTGGGGAGGTTTGGCAGCTGTTCCTCATCTTCCAGTTCAGCCCAGCATTTATGCTGCTAAACAAGGCATGTTGTAACATACATCCAGAAGTTTTTTGTGGTGCCAGATGTGTTCGCAGTGAGGGTTACAGAGGTGTGGGTTATCTCAGTTCAGCTGAAGCAGCCTGTGGGGCTGTGTTTGAGTGGAGAGATGATGGCCAGGCTGCTGCCACTGGGGCTTGGATGGTGTTTTTGGACACTGTCCTTTCTCTGTATTTTTTTTTTTAATGAGAAAGTATGGGTTTGTAAATTATAAAGGTGAAATAACCCTTCTGAGACCCCACTGGCTGACCCTGGTGGATAGGGGCCTTTGCAAAGTCTCAGGCACTTGTGGATTCGTTTATAGGGTTCTTATACTTTGTCAAATTGCTTTTTACATGGTAAAAATACAGTTTTAGGATGTAATGGTACTTTCATGTGAGAATAAGTTACAGAATATGAAGTGATGCAGGTTTTTACTGTTTTCTGAGCCTTTGTTTTCAGTTTGGCTGAGCTGGTTTCTGTAAACACTTGTTATCCTCATGTCTGGTATCAAGCGCTTTGGGCTCTTAGTTTGGGACCAAAACCCACAGTGGGTATTACACCTAAAAATAAACTTGGTTTGGAAACATCATGTAGCTTCAAATTCTGGATGACAGCTGTATTAATGATATTCCATAAGGATGAAAAATGGACATTAGTCATGCTCTCTAAACTAGTTTATATTAAACATTTGGACCATTCAGTTCATTAATCTTTTGGTCAATAAATCCTTTGATTAATCCCTCCATTGCTGAGTTCATGTTAGCTACCTAAGCTGTATGGGTGTTTGTTTTAAATTAAAATACCTTATTTTTCTTTTTCAAAGCTTTCATTACCTGTTTTCAGTTCAATATAAGAACCTGGAGAACTCCACATCTGTCCCAATATGCTTTGGGTTAGGGTTAGGCCAGTAGACTGTGCTCATTTCTTGTTTCTGTCTCAGGTTTCTCGTGTGATGAGTAAAGTGCTTTATCCTTCTGCCCAATGGTTCCCAGTTAGCGAAAGACATCCTGTAACACAGCTTGCCCATGCTTGTGTATGTTGAGAGATGTTTGGCCAGAGGAAATTTGTCACTGTTTGATTATCAGTGATTATATTTGATCCCTTCTGGCCCCAATTTGAGACTCCCTTGGCCTTCAGTGCAGCCAGCAGTAGGAAACAAACATGAACAACACAGGCCTGGAATCTTCACTTTGTTTTTGTACTGTCTAGATGGACATTGGCTATTCCTGGTGCTTACAGGCTGTATTCTTGGGGAAGTACATTGCTTTTTTGTTTTTTTTCCCTTGATGTTGCTGATATGCTCTTTCTTTGTGTTTTGACATAGTTCTGGCTCACTGTGTAAACTGGTCTATTAAATATTGCTTTTTCAGAGTATCTTCTCGGGAATAAAGATGTGGTAATCATTTGGTGGTACGTTTCCAGATGAACATATTGAACAGCCCTTAATTTGAAAGCCCATCTAGGTCATCTGTCATCTACTGCTGATGCCCACATCAATTTTCTTTTTTTTTTTTTTTTGGTTGTTCCTTCTGATTTTGCTCCTTTGCAGCTCCTGAGAAGCATAATGGTCTACAGGTTTTGGTGTTTCCTCATGCCACCCAAGAGAAATAACTTCAGATGGGTACAGCCAGGTGTAGAAGAGCCTCCCTGCTAGGGAAACAGAGGCTTGAAATTGAAGTTCATTTAATGTAAAGGCAGAACAACTTTTCAGCTTCTGAAGCAGAGCATCTGCAGATGGAAGGATGAAGTTACTGAACATAGCTTTGTTCTTTAGTAGCTCAGCCCTCCCAGTGCCCAAGTCAGTGACAAGGCTACTGCTGAGCCATAATTTCATTTACTGTGGCTGATTGTGACTAAGGTGACACCATCTTATTACTGCAGCATGTTATTACAGCAAAAATATCCTGCTGGTTTTGCCACTGAACATTGTGGGATTAGTCCTTTATGTGAAGAGGACTGTCATGTTAACACAGTGTTATGTAGTCATGCTTGGGCTTAAAATATTCTCTCCTGAAGGGAAGGGGGCAGCTGTGCTGTAGTCTGGAAGCATGTGAAAACCTACAACTCCCACCCAGCGTAGATTAGTTATGCTGTCCTGTTAAGATTTGGGAATAAGAATCCTGTATGCATTGACTAAATGACGTGTCAAAGACAGGACTGGCTCCTTGCCTTTTCAGGCTTTAAGTTGCTGAGATAACTCTTCTATATTCCCTAGTTTCTGTGTCAAATTTCCCCTGTGCGAGCACTTGGCATGGTAGGGCTGCTGTGCGTGTTGACTTTATTCCTGGCATCTTTCAAATGCACTGTGAGAAGTATGAGAGGCTCAGTGCCCTGGGTCCAAAATCAATGTTAATAAATTATCAATTGATTTAATAGATCTACCAGTCAGGCAAATCAGGATTTTTAACTTTTAATTAGTGACCTTGTTCTGAAAGGGAACATTTAGGTTAAAATAAAACAAATCACTTGTGTCTCAGCCAGATGGAGAGGCTGTGCTTTTCCTTTCTTAAGGTAGGCAGAGCTTGTTCCTGCCCTCGTTCAGCCATACAGAAAATGTACATGTCAGGCTGAAATGCCTTCAAAGAATCTGGGATGAATGCAGTATTATACTTGCTAGCAGCAGCTGAGCATAAAGACTGATTAGAGCAGTTACTCAAGATGGATTCAGATTATTAGGTAATACGGAACAAACGTCAACAAAAATAAGATGAATAACTGTAGGCATATCCTGACAGTGATTTATTAGGCCTTCAGTGTAGTGAACTGCTAATAATCTCCCATGGGATGGAGGACTGATCCCCCTTTAGAACATTTACAGGTGGATCAGTGACAGTGTCAGCAGATGTGCTGGAGACCTCGTGTCCCTTTTGTCTGCTGGCCACCATTCCTGAACTCTAAGTATCATCTCCACTCTAAACAGGGTAATAATAATAATAAATATTTTAAATATTTTTTCATAAATGTTGTCATCAACCAGGAAGTAGCCCTGCAGATGGCACAGGTTTTATATCCACAGTACTTAGTTTGTTTCTTGAAGAGAAATCTGAAGTATCTCTGAAACAGCTCTCTGAACCTTGCAGTAAAAATCAAGCATGACTTGAATAACTTAACATCAAAACCAGTTATTTTAATGCTCACTGGCCTTCTATTCAAGACTTTAAAAACTGTGGTTGAAATAGTTGAATAGAGTTGATACAGTTGAAAATAATAATTTATATTGAAATCTTAAAGAAGAAAAAGACCTCTGAGCAAATAATGTTTCTGAATCATAACGATGAATCTTAAAAAAATAATTTACTTGGATATTTTCTATTAAAAAAATAATAGAAAATGTGAAAGGTGTTTTCATTTTAGTCCATTTCATAGGTCTGTGCAGTGTGAGAGTATCTTGTATTATTTTTCCATGGTTGTTAGTTCTTTGTGGACTACACCTTTCAAGTTCTTGGTGTTCATGGAATGCAGCATTGAGTTATCAGAAGAAAAGTAAGAAATACATCCTATTCTTGATGAAACAGCAGTATATCCAACTCCCAAGATTTTTGTGGAATCTGGAAGGCCCTTCTGCAGTTTGAAGCCCTGGTAGCTCGAATTTGTGTCCCTTCTGTAGAGAGTGGCTTAGGAATCTAAAAGCACCTCTTTGAAAAGAACGCAACCCCTTCCAAACCTCCACCACTCCTGCATGTTGTATTAGCGAGGAACAAGGGGGAGATGAACTAAAAAAGGGATATTCAAAGCTGGACATGAGTCTTATTATTGAATTAAAGTCTTTGTTGTGGTGCTGTAGATGCTTTTAGCAAGGTGAGGGCTGTCTGTGGGTTTAGGAAAATCTCTAAATGGGATGTTTGGGTGCATGAACTAGTCTGTGGAGTGCTTTAAAAATATTAAGGTGTGGGAGACCTCTGCCATGACCATCCCTGAGGAGATGGTCCCAAGAGGCTGATGGGTTTCTTGTTCAGCTCTGTTTCATCTCATCAGTGCTCTCTGGAAGCTTTGTTCATCTGACTCGGGTGCAGCCATGGGGAAAGCGTGGATTTGACTTTTCCCAGGAGGAGCTTTGTGGTTTGAGGCTTGAGGCTTGGGTTCTTGCAAGAAGGAATTGGTAAAATCAAGCTTTAACAAATGTTGAATCTTGGAATATAATATAGTTTTGCTTGTGCTGCTGCTTCTCTGGGAAGGACCTGCTGTTAGTGAATATAAAGTTTGGTTCCATCTGACATAGCTGCTGTTCTTTTAAGTGAGGTAAGACAGCACTTTTCTAGTGTATGTTCCTATTTTTGTTTCTGTATTTATTTGGGTTATTTGTGGTTTGGTTTTTTTCCCTCCACCTGCAGTGTGTGTATCAGAATTAGGCAGAATTTCCCTATCTAGCCTGTATCTTTCTGGGTGCTCCATTTGAACCTTCTTTCATTGGATTCTAATCTACATTAGACTACTCTTGAGGTTTCACAGTCTTCTGTAGCTGCCAGTGAGGGAAATACCATAATTTTCAGTAACATGGTGGTTTATACATAGTTTTTCTGACTCCTGACAATTTCTATAAACAAGATTATAGCTAGTTATTATATTTGAAATACATCAGTCAGTTTTCAGTAATTAAAAAAAACCCAAAACAACAACAAAAGAACACAAAATCCAAACACAAAAAGCTTGTGCTGTTTTCCTTCATGAGATGTTGTGGTTTAATACAGAGGCAGAGGCTTGCTGTCTTGTGTGCTGTATTTATTGCTAACTCACCCCATCCAGGAAACTGGCATTAGGTGCTGGGTCCAGGTCTGGTTATCTAGATTTTAATGTCATCCTTGGGGACGTGGTTACTTCTGTGGCTAGATTTAACCCATCAGAAAACAAAATGTCCACCTTGTTTCTGATGGCTCTGTGGGGGCGAGCCACAAAAGCTGTGCTTTGGTCTCGCTGTAATTAATTGGGGGTGAGCGAGTTCGTGAAGTAAATGATTTTTCATTTTCATTTCATGCTAAATGAGTCATCTGTCTTGTAGAGATGAGAGTGGCCCATCTACCCATGGGCTCGCTGAGAGCTGGGGAGAACCTGGACCCTCAGAAGTTCTCTGTTTCCTCTAGCAGAGCTGACAGCCTCTCACCTTTAATTCCCCCCATCTCCTGTAATGTGCCTTTTCTCTATTCCTGCTGGCAGTGTAAACTTCTTATTTTTTTGCTAAATCTGTCTTGCAAAACATGATGGTTGGGTAAGATGCAATTTTGCTTTAATTATGATTAAATTACTTTATGAATTAACCAGAGGATCTCATGGGACTGGAATCTTTTGACACATGAGAAAATTGCCTTTCTTTAACAAGCTGCTTCAAGCATGCAAGGTAATATTAGCATTTTTCAGTTATAGCTTCAGGGGATTAAATAATAAGGGGAAGTATTGTACCTACAATTATATGATGTGCATGTGTGTGTTAAAGTCTTAAAGACAAGTAGACACGGAAGGAATTAGTTGAACTGCTGAACCTGTGACATTGTGCAGTAAGTGTGAGTAGGGATTTTTTTTTTTCTTTATAAAATGGCTTTTTAAGAAAACGTGCGGGTATCTGAAGAATTTTGTGTTGTAGACTTGCAAAGGCTGGTTGTCCTTTGAATATTTTCAGCCAAAAAAGCATCCTGAACTAGATACACCTGTTTCACCTTAAGGGTAATGAACTCAATGCAACTTTAGAGGGAGTGAATTGTAATTTTCGTATGTGTTACTTTGTTTTACTTGATTTAGTGAAGGTAGCAAATGGGCTAAAACCAGGAATAGGATATTGAAGATGTATTGAACAATTAACCTTTTTGTGAAGGACATGTGAAAAATAACATGCTGTCCTTACAGGTCTGTGAATAACCTGTGATGCATGTGATGTCTCCAAATTCATATTCTTCTGTTTTAATGCCTCTAAATGCACACTTAAAAGCATTTATTTAGATACACTATGTCTGATGACTTGAAATTGTTCAAGATGTTGCAGAAATTGGAGGTGAGAATTTATTTTTTTTAAATAAGGGTAAGAAAACACTACAACAGCTTGTGTCAAATTGAGAAGGAATGGGACAAGCTAAGTTGTGTGACCTCTGCATATGTTGTATTCAGTGTGGACTTGCACCTGCATGACCCTGCTTGGTTTCAGAGGGTTGCCACTGCCTTGTGGTATCAAATCCAATGAAGTGGAAAATTGACAATAAGGGATTTAAGCTATTGTTGTCATTGCCCCAGCTGTTTGGTTGTTGTTTTGATGACAGGATTCATTCATGTTCTACACAAATCCATAAGGTAACAGTAATTAGTGGGACTCAGAAGTTGAGGGGGGTTTATCCAGGGATAGGGAACCATATGACAAAGAAAAATTGTTTAAGCATTGCAGCAGTTGGGTTCTAAAAGGAAGGTGTGTGCATAATACATGATAGATTAATTGATTTGCACCACTAGAAAAGGCAAATTACTTGATTTGAAAACAGTCAATGACAGAAACCCAGCACCTTCATCTCTGGTTGTATTTGAGGCAAAACTGCCTGTGCAATAACAACCACAAGCAATTCTGGTGTGCAAATGCTCTCAGTAGGGCAGGAATTTTTTCACATCTATTTGTCGTGTCTTGCTTTAATCTAAAATTAAATGCATATTAGCCATTACAACTATTATTACTGCTATTGTACTGTGATATAACTAGCCTGTCTACATTCACAGCCCAAAGACTAAATGAGGTTGGTAATTTTAAACCTAAAGCTGTTCTGTGCTGACAGAATAATACAGTAGGTAATACCCAGAAGATAAACAGCACAAATTACAACCTTATGCAGGCAAGATCAGATCAGTGTTGATAGTCTCTTGATTGCATGTGGCTGAATGTTATCAGAGAATTTGAGAAATGGTTCAGAAGAAAGCTATGTTGTCTGATTTTTTTTTTTTTATTGTAACTGTAGAGATTATTGATAGGGTTCATATGGAAGAGGGACAAACCCCTCTACTATGGTTCTGTGCTTCTTGTTCAGATCTTTTCTTTATGGTTTTGAATTTCCTTCCATTTTTTAGTTGACACTGAGGATTCTCTTGACGCTGAAGGGAGCTTTGTGCAGTGTACAGATTCAACCCAAGGCTCCAGAAGTTTGCAATCAACCAAGTAAATTATTTGTCACCTTGGATAAATATTAGCTCTGACAAATTAAAATCGCATTTTTCTGGTGCGCGTTGCACTCTATCTCACAAAATGGTAATTGTTCTTACAGTTATTGCTCTTGCTTGTAGTGAGGCATCTGTTTCTTGTCTAATTGCTAGCATTCAAATCTCAGTCAGTTTAAAATAACTTCTTGAGTCTTCAAGATAGCATATCCAAGGCATCACAGACGTTCCCGATTCATACCTTTGGCATTGTGTTTTTTATGCAAATGCCTAAAAAACCAGCAAACCAAACAAAAAACCCCCACAACCAAAAAGGAGTGGTTGGGTATAGGTTGGTTGTGTCTTGTGCTGTAATCAAAGGCAATAAGGAGAAATCCTGGTGTTCTTTCTGCCTTTCACCATCAGTGTCTGTTCATCCTCTGAGCCTGGCTATAAATCCTGGAGCCTGGAATCCACCACTGCCTCTTGCACAGTCGCTTGAAGTTGAAAATGTGTGTTAAATGACTTTTACACTCTGATGTGGCCTTGCATGAGTTCAGAGTGACTGTTTTTATTTTTTCCCCTTTGACAGTTAATCTCTTTATTTTTTTCGAGCTGGAATAATCATCTTTCTTCGTACTTGTCCCCTGCAGCAGGTCCTGCTGCTTTGCTTCTCCATGTCCCTTGGCTGTTGTTTTAAAAACCCTCTTTAGGGTTTCAAGACTCTGTACAACCAGTTGGGAGCTGTATCTTTTCACAGTCCTCCTTGAAAAGTGAATTCTCTCACCTACTGAGAGGATAACGATGATAAAAACACAGAGGCGCCAATTTTCCTGGATTCTCTGGAACTGGCTTGTGGATTTTTAAACTTTCATTACTGCTATCATCTTTCCCCTCATCTCCCATCAATAAAACAAGAAAATGCAAAACATAAATAATAAAAAAAAAAAGAACCAACCCCATCAGGAGAGCTGGAAAAAAATGTCAAATACCCAGATGAGAAACACGAGAGCTGCAGGGGGTGGGGGTGTCCAAAATGGGTTTGTTCATGTCTTTATCTAGAGGTTTTCCAGTGATACTGCACCAGTTGTAGTGAAAGTGCCCATCAGGCTTATCTCCAGGGACAGAGGATCATGTTTAGAGGTAGTTCCTACACAGATTTTGGGGGACATGCTCTGTTCTCTGCACCTTGACTGCAGCCTTGCTTGCTGTGAGCCCTTTGGGTTGCTGTTTACGGAGAGCAGTGCTGATGCTCTGGCTTTATCTTCCTGCCTGCCATGGGCTCCTGTTCACACTCCTTTGCTTCTTTTGTGTGAGTACCAGGCCAGTTCTAATCCCTGATACTCTTGTGTTTATTCATTAAGTGCCTCAGATCAGTTCTGGTCTAGCTCTGGCTGTTCACCTGGAAGGGGCAGGCTCTCTCTTAACAGGAAAATGCTTTCAAAATACCCCATAGAGTTTAGGTGCTCTCAGTATGGGTGTGATACACGCTCTGAGTGATACACGCTCAGAACTTTTAGTGATTACAGACCCTTTACCATCCCTGAGCTGTCCTTTTTAATGCTTTTGTGCTGTTTCATGAAACCCGTTAAGTTTTCAGTGGTAATTTCACAGTTGTGGGGAAAAAAAGAAACTGAGGGCTAAAACTTCAGGTGCATGTTAAAAAACTTGAACGTCTCTCATTTGGGGTTATGTAGGAAACGTGAAACAGCTCTTCACATTTTCATGTGCAACATCCAACAACACAAGGGGTGTTAGCTAATGGGGGTCTCTGCAGCTGCCCTGACCCCTGGTAATGACCAGCATGAACCTTCAACAGATTTTGATCCTCCCTTCCCTTTCTACTGCTTTATCCAGTAGTGTTTATGCACCTCAGCAGAGAAGTCTCAAGAATGTGGTGAGCACATTCCCGAATGAAGAGTTGATCAAGATGTAAGCAGTGATTTAATTGTAACAGGCGTAGTGATTGGTTTTGGTCTGAATAAAATGGGGAGAGTTCTCTCTTCAGCTGCATGCTACGTAATGGTAGCTTATGCAAGAGTTTCAGTGTTTGTGTCTGCCCTAAAGGAAGTTAAGAAATAAAAATGAGATGTGACGGATATTAGCGCTTGGAAGATGAAACAGAAGATATCTTATTGCCAACAGGAAAGCCATGAGCCAGTGATAGCTGTAAATACTTTTATCCAAAGTTTGCTGGTTGCTGCTGCTCAGTTCTGTTGACTTCGTGTCAGGTCAAAGGGGATAAATCCCCACTTGTGAGGCAATTATTTCTATTGATGCCTGAAGCAGCCACCTAAAAACAAGAGGCTAGACAGGAATAAGGGAATAAAGGTAGGTATTTATTTGAAAGGCCTTCAAAGGTACAGCCTGAGGAGTCCAGAGGCTACTGCCAGAATGGACCCCGAGATGGATGACAGGTCACGAGTTCTTCACACTTTTATAAGTTTGGTCCATTTGCATATCAGGTTTAATTCTCCAATTAAAGCTTCAGTTAATGATGTAATTTTCTCAAGCTTGCCCCTCTTCAGAGACTTTTGGTTTATACTTTTGGGCTTAGGACGAGCTGGGTGTCCTTGGAGAGCAAGTGTGGAGAGGCTTTGTTATGTCTACCTAGCATGAGAGAGCAGCAGCTCACAGGCTACAGGACACTCCAGAGTTACACACTAAGCAGTACAGGATTTGAAAAATACAGAAGTTAAAAACCAAGGCATCACTATGGCTGTTAAGTGTACAGGCAGGCTGCTAAATCTGTGGATGGCGTGATGTTGTGAGGAAGCACGAGGAACCTTTTCCCTGCTAACGTGTGTTTCCAAATGCCACAGCTATTGCCTCACTTGGCAAACAGCCACTTGAAATCGGGGCTGGACAGCTCTCAGGTGTCAGATGTGACATGACTTACCTTTCTTTTTTCTTCCAACAGTTTCTCATTTTTCTGGAACGAACTGTGAAATTTCATATATACTCTAAATGCACATAAACTTTAAAGTAACCTTCCTTAACCTCAAAATGTTTTTCCCTGGGTCAATTCATCCAGTTTGCTGTTTCAGCCACGTGGTGCAGAGAACAGAAAGATGTGAGGGTAGCAACAAATACACCACTGTGTTTGCAAGGGCAGGCCGCTTCCTTTGGTGACTGTGCCAGCTTTTGCTGCTTTAAATTTATAGGAATAGATGGCAGTACTTAAACAGCTTGTTGTTTGTGTTGTGCTGAAGCTGGACTGTATTCTAGGAGATGCACCTTTGAAGTTCCAGTAGGGATTTCTGAAATTTCTGTATGAAGAAACCAGGAGCACTACTTAGGATAATTCAGACACTTCTGAAATAGGTCCTGGTGCTGTGAAAGACATAATTTTTTGTGTGGATATTAATGAGATCATTTTTATAGTAATTCCATTTGGGAGATCAATGGTGAAAAAGGCTGGAACTGTAGCATGATGGATAAAACTGCTCACAGAGTCTTTGCCTGTAGTACTTGCAACAGAATTGGCTCGTGTCAGAGCAGTGTTTGGTTGTCATGTCCCCAGAACGCTTTCTAGTATTTCACAAATTAGCAGAGCTTTAGTGACAGTGGTGTCTTGGTTTCTGGTGGTTGGCAAAGGACTGCTTCAAGTTTCTGTCCTAGCACCTAATAATCTGTGTGTTTCCTCTTTAGACTGAGTCTGAACCTTCCAACAAAGCACAACTTGCATTTTTAAACTCTCTACTGTCACTGCCAAATAATGACTCACGTGCTATTTTACCTGTGCCTAAAGGAGCTCTTTCCTCCTTGGGTTAATCACTGAATGAGATTAATTATGCTGATTAGACACCAACCCTGATTCACGTAACTCATCACTACCATCACAGATTTTCGGAATGGGATGATTAAACCCTTTCCAAACTCAGATCTTGCAGCACCAGTGACTATCCCAGTTAAAAACTGCCTGGAACAAAACATACGGTGTAGAAAAGCGTAATATTCATAAGTCTCATGTATTTCTTGTCCAAGTTGTGTGTCTCCTATCACAACTTCTCTCAGTTAAACCAGTTTAATCAAATTGCTTTCTTCATACTGGGCTGTGGTTATGTGGTTGGTCCTGGTCAGGTGCTGATGTTTCTGTCTCTGTGATGAAATGGAATACCTCTGCAAGGGATTTGAATCCCTCTGCAAGAATGACACCCACAAGCCCGCTTGGACAAAGAAGATTTTAATTTTTTTTTTCCCCCCAGCCTATGCATGGAAGTCCTTTTCATTCTAAGTGAAGACTCTTGCAAACCAATCCCTGAATTTCCAAGGAGAAGTCTCCAAGGCGTGGCAGAGCACATGGTGCTGTTGTGACTGGCACTGGTGCAGGACTGCTGCTCTTGGTGTGGGCACAAGCCACCCTTTGGGGACACAAGGAGGGCTGGTCTTTGTTCTCAGCCTGTCTGCCTGAACGCTGGTGTGCAAAGGATGGGAGGAGCAGGAATGAGCAGCTGAGGGTTTCTCTAGCACCCTTGGTGTACTTTGTGCCAGAAAAAGCATCGCTGATGCCAGGGTTTGGAAAACAATGTTTCATAGCACGTGTGTATCTCAGTATCTCACTATTTTCAAGGCTACCACATGATACTGTAATATTATTTAAAAAAAAACAACAAAAAAAAACCGGCAACAAAGCCAACAACAACCAAACAAAAAGACCTCAACTCTCACACCAGTGAAGCATCCGGAGGTCTTTCTGTTTGCATTTCGAAATTGTGAATCACGGGAGTTCTGTGTGCACGTTCAGGGTATGAGCTTGGTAACAGCAGGCTCTTAGCTCTGCCCTGGGGTGAAATCTGGTGTGTTCTCAGGGTTTATTTAAAAAAAAAAATTTTTTTTTTGTCAAGCTTCTAAATATGGCAGGAGTTGCATCTTAAATGAGGAGACTCAATGCCAAAGTAACCAAACAGGGAATCAGGCATATTCCTTAAGTTTTCGAGTGGATTCTGTTCCTCTCCTTGGAAGACTTTCTTCTACACCTGAAAATCCTTTGCTAGAAAGGAAAACCAATATACGTTTAAAAAACTGGGTCTTTAACTTATATCAAGATTTACATATGTAATATCTAATCTGAATTCAGGTTATGCTATAAAGCTTCAGCATCGAAACCACTGTAGGAAGAAAACAGGGAGAAGCTGTGAAATAGCCATACTTGTACAGATGAACAGATTTCCAAAGTGCAGTTTGGTATCTGCTTTGTTTGGTTTTCTTTAGCTTGTGTGGGGACTTTATTTACTCCAATTTCTACCCACTCATCTGTTTCAGCCTCTTGCTCAATTACATTTTGATAGCCTCATATCTTGTCATCTTACCCTCATCTTAAAAGTCTGCAGGAATGGAGCCGTAACAAAAGCTACCTTGAAATAAGAGAGTTCTGTGTGTTTCTCCTAATTATTCACAGTAAAACATATGCCAGATTTCTGTGGGTAAATGTGCCAGACAGGCACAGACTGTTGTTATTTGTGCACGGGATCGTATCGAGGTGTAGCAGGCTCTGTGACTGCTGATGTGCTGCTTGGCCAGGAAAGGTTGCTCTTCCCTTTGTGTCTGTGCCTGGATGCGCTAGGAAGGGTAACAAATCCAGCTTGAATTATGTGCATTTCTGTAAATTATTATCCTTTAAATTCCGGTAACAAACAGTAGCTGTAGATGGGTGAAGTAAATCAGGGGGAATGATTTAAGCTTGAAATGTGGGCATAAATACCAGATAGTGGGAAGAAGTGGGAGACTTTTCTGTTCAGAAAATAAAACCTGCTTGTGAGGACCACCTTAGGAACTGCTGAGAAGATAGATGTCGCAACTCTTCTTGGAGGTTTTGGGTAGTTGTTTCCCAGCTCTGAAAAGAGATGCTAAAACTGTTCACTGTGTTCCACAAATGTAAGCTATACGTTATGTGTATGTTCTTTAAGATGGTGCAGCAATGTGCATCTCTCTTTACTTGAAGTGTGTTATTTGGGTGGTAAATTACATTTATTTCTATAGTTTTATGTTTTGATTTCCTCCCGCCCCCACCCCCCATGTTTCTCTCTGTAAGATCTCTTCTAAAACTGAGGTTGTTTCACTGCTGTGCGGTGCACCAGTGTTTTTACTTCAGTCGATAGCAGTATTGTGGTTTTGCAGTTCATAGTCTCTTGCTATTCAAGCCCATAAAGCAGAGGAACAGCAAAAAGCATCCATCTGGCCTGGTGCCAAAGGCTGGTGTCCAAAGATTGGCATCCTCGCTTGGGAACACATGGAGCAGGAGCGCGTTTGTTCCCCTGCCACGGGAAACGCTGCCAGGAGAGCAGCGGTACCGTGGCTGGCAAAAGCCAATTTACCAGTCGAGGGCAGCTCCCAGGGCTGGAGCAGAGGTGGTGTTGGGAGCAGAGTGTCAATATCCACGTGCACCATATGCTGTGGTTCAGCTGCAAGGAGAAGGAATGAGAGAAAGTATTGATTAGGAGGGGTTACCTTCGGTAAAGATATCCTTGGATGCAGGAGACTCTGTAGCACTTGAAGACCGATTGATGCAAAATATTTGCTTTGTCTTTAAAAAAACCCCAAAAACTGAACTGATGCCTTGAAGTGGCTACCTGAAAACAGAGGCTAGACAAGATTAAGAGAGTAAAAGCAGGTATTTATTTGAAGGGCCTTCAAAGGTACATCCTGGGCGGTCAAAAGCCTCCGAGGTGATGGACGACGGGTCATGGGTTTTTGACACTTTTATAAGTTTGGTCCATTTGCATGTCAGGGTTAATTCTCCAATTATAATTTCAGTTAATGATGTTATTATCCCAAGTTTGCCCCTTCTCTCAAAGGCTTTTAGTTTACTTATTTTGGGGCCTGGGACAACAAGGTGTCCTTGAGTTCAGGCCCAGAGTGGGTTTGTCTAACCAGCATGAGAGAACAGTAGCTGACAGGCTGTATGAAGTTTCAGAGTTACGCACTAGGCAGTACAGGATTTGAGAAATATAAAATTTAAAACCTAAGGCATCACAGCAATGAGATTTTTGGGTTCTCAGTGTTGCTTTCAGTATGAGGATGGCTTCAAGGATGGTAGTTCCCCTTAATGTTTGTGGGGAATTTATTGCCTGACAACTTACATGCTGGTCAAATACAGTTTATATTGCTTTCTGGTGGTTTATCTATTAAGAGGAAAAGAGTAAAGGAAATAGTCGGCTGTGGTCCTTCAAAAAACAAACCACCAACTCAGTAGCAGTAATAACAGTAAGTAATGTCCTGTAAAGCTGCTGTGCAGTAATCCAAAGCATCCTATTTAAACAATCACTGCTGGTACTTACAGTAACAATTTTGAGCCCTTGCCTGTGAGGAGGTAGTTGCTCACTGCCACATATGAATGATGGAGACCTTGGAGCTGCAGTGATCCAAAATGGGTTTGTTTGTGGGTTTTTTCTGTGTGATTTTGAGGCAGTTATGTATTCTGTATTGAATTGTTTTGGTTTGTGATCAGGATGCTTTCAGTAGAGCTCAAAAGGTAGAAACAGATGATGAATCACTGAAGACAAGTTTTTACAAGATTGATTAATCAAGACTCAGTAGCATAGAAGAGCACAAAGAATGAGTGTTAATATTATATATAACAAAAGGAAGGGCAAATAAGACGATTGCTCTTAACAGTAAACAGGGTTTCTGCATATTCATTATGTCCTTTTTGCCTTCTGCTGTGCTTTGGAAATGATGCAGCTGTGTACGTGGATCAGGCCTAGTTCTGTGATGGCTAATCCTGGTAGCCTGATACTAATCCAAGAATGAAGCACATTTGTTTTTAAGACACCAAAGCATTTCTTTAAAAATGGAAAATAGGTGTTTTAGATTCCTAAGATAATGAATTACCTTTTAGGGTCAATGCTTATAGGTATGAAAGATAGTCCTGCAGCTCAAGAACGGAGTATTTCTGTTATTTCTCCATCTCCTCATTATTTTGCTTTTTTGTGCTTCAGCTCTTAACTCCCTCCTCCTCTCATTTACTTTGCTATAAATCAAGAGCAGGTCTTTTGAATTTGGCCGACTGAGGCTGGTATAAGACTTGTGTAGGCAACGTTTTAATCAGGGTAGGATGTGGTGCCTCTAATGGGAATGCTGATAGCAATAGGGGAGGAGCAGCTGGGACCTCGGGGAGTCTGGTGGCCTGTTCTCCTGCCAGCGGAGAAATTTATCTGGCAGCTCCAAATCTGCTTATTGGAAATGACTGTGAAAGAGGGTAAAGCAGAGTGATGAGCAGGCCGGGTATGTTTTCAAAAGTCTGTGTTGAATTTTTCCTCTCTCATGTCAAATAATGCCTTTTTTTTCTTTAACACTTAAAATGTTGGATTTCGCGAGAGTACTGAGCCATACTTGAGGTGTACAATAACTGATGATTTGGAACAAGGATTGGTAGCAAGGGCTGAGACTTTAGGATCCTTGGAGCTGGACACTGAGTGCCAATACTCCAGTGCTGCCCTGACTAAAACACTGTGAAGGCACAAAGGGGACCAGCTCCTTTTTTGTGTTTGCGACACAAGAGCCAAAGAAGAAATGTTTTGTAAGATTCTGTTAAACTCCCTAAAAATAATGGCTGTGTTTTTTCCTCCATCTTCTAACTCCAGCTTGAAATCCCACCTGTGCACGTATTCCTGCTGCTTCAGCACCTGATTTCATACATGGATAAGTTTGTGCTTTCTCCCTTCTCTTCCACTCCATTTCTGCAGTAGCTGGATGCCTGTCCTAGAGCACATCTTGCCCTTACTCTTCCACTGCCCTTGTCTTCTCATCCTTACACCCCAGATTCCTGCAGTTAGAGCTCGTTTTCCCTCATGTCCTTACTCCACCCTGTGGTGTGCTCTCCTGCTTCCCTTCTCCCTTTGGCAGAGGTGCCATCTCTTACCCCTGTAACTTCAGGAAGGTTATGAGAAGGCTGTCGTTTTTTGTCTTCATTGTATTGTAGTCTGGAGGATGCAAACTTCCACTTCAGCTGTGGAAGAAACCATTTCCAGTCCTTTTGCCTGGGGCTGCACAGCAGAAGGTTTGTGTAAATGGCCAGGAGCAGACCAGGGGCTGGATGGAGCCCTGGCTGGCAGCATCACCTGTCTTGGGTCCTCCAGCCCTGAAGTGTGAGAGCTGCTACCTTTAGCAAGAGAAGTGTGATGCTAAAATTGCTTCTTTCAACTTCAGTCTTTACTGTTGTAGCTGAAATAATTAAGGACACCTTGCGTGTGCTTTGTCTGACTTGAAGAAAAGGCAACTAATCTTGCATGTTTTTTTTCTTCTGTGTTTTGTTCCAGTGATCTTGTGTTCAACTTTGAACTTCCAAAATGTGAGCAAAGCACGGGCATTGCCTTTTGCTTTCTAACTGCATGCTTAAGGGCACACTTCCCATATATGTGTTGTTCTGTCTTTCATTTTGGAACGCTGAGACCCAAAGCCATTTCCACTGGTTTAGAAAATAGTTTGGCCTCTTCTGAAAAACCCTCCATCAATAGCTTAGATACTTTCTTGTAGTCCTCTTCCACTCGGCGTTGTGAGCTTTGTATGGAGTTTGCTGCTCTGGTGATACGAGATCCACCTATTCAGGGGGTCCCAAACCCAGCTGGTCTTTAGGTGAAGCAATAAAGATACTGGGTATGAGACCCCTCTTAATACCAGAGAGGGCAGTCGAGCCTTCTCCTCTTCAACTACTCAATCCCATAGTTTTCCTTGCCCCACAGCTAGAACCCACAGGCTGTTAAAATCCATGTGCTTAACCCTCAGCTGTGTGAGAGTCAACTCTTAGCTGTATTTTTAAAATACAGCTGAACTGACCTGCTGGCAGCAGCTGACAAAAATGTTGGAATTGATCTTTTCCCCCTGGCTAGAGACTTCTCCGTGAGGGTTTTTTCCTCTTGAGTGAAAAACTGAAGCCGTGTTTAGTTTCTTCAGCTTGGCTACTTTGATGTCAGGTGAATGCCCATGCTGGCAGAGGGGAGGGTGTGGAGCTGTGGCCAGGGTTATGGGAACAGCATCACCTCCTCTGTTTGTTGATATGGGAATTTGGTTTCCTGTGTCTTTAGCCAGCTGCCTGAATTTGACAGTGTAGGACAGTTTATGGGAAGTGGTTGGCTTGTTTGTTTTCCCCTTTGAGATCTGGCCCCTTCCATGTAGTTGCCTTGCAGGAGCATTAAGGTTAGGGGCTTTTGTCCTGTAGCCTTCCTTGCACCCAGGGCAGGGGATGGATGTGGAGACTTTTCATTCTGTGCTTGCCTTGCTGTTCTTTGAGGCGTTTGTGACAGAGCATGTGCGTGAAATTAGGAAGAATTCAGAAACTGTACATATGCAAATTCCCTCAATCACTTATGTGTGATTTTATTGTTTTAGCCTTGTGATCTCATGGCTAAAAATCCCATTCTCTCCAGTCAGTATCATTTGTTTTCTCCGTGTCAAATGCCACTTATGCATGGCAGAAGGCCACTAATGCAAGTTAGATGTACTGAACCTGCGAAGAGATAGTATTTCAGGCAAAGCAGCTTACAATTTATTGGCTTTGTTCTTTCTAGAAACCTTACTATTATATCTCTCCAGAGCTGTCAAGGAGAAGGTGAAAGATTCTGTGCAGCTTCCAGGAGCGTGGTCATGCTGAGAGCAGATGGTCCATTCTTGGAAGCCATCCCAAACGATGGATTACTCATCCGATGCAGAATGATGCACCAGAAAATTGCAGATTCACCGGGACTGCTCTTTGACTCCTTTAAAGCTTTCATTCTTTTAACTTTCTGCTTTTACTTGTCTGCCTGGCTTGTTACTCAAAAATCCTTCAGTAAAATAAGCTCAGCCAGAACCATAAATGCACGTAGAATTTAAAAGGGGAACCAGTATAATGCATCTGAATTGAGGGAAGACTTTGGAAGTGTGTTTTCTTGTATTGTGAGGTTTAAAACAAAAAACTGAACAAAAAAATCAGTTTTCATTAGAATTTCCAGTGTGAAAGAAGGAGCCCAGAAGTATAATAGAATACTTTTGCACTTGTCAGTAGTATCACTTACTAATATTTCACCTACTCAAACCTGCCATCAGGATCACTTCTTATGTCTGCGTTGTTTCGTGTTTGCATGTGATCCTCACTTTTAAGCCATGTTAACAGTAAAAATGTGTTTGAATTCATGTGATACAGGATTAAGGCATAAAAAACCAAGTCATAGGAAGCTGAGAAGTTGATTATTATTCATTGTAAATGTATTCAGTGAACCAACCATTCTGGAAGCTGGTGGCTCAGGGTGTTGCAGTAACTAATCTGGCAGGAGTGTTTCTAGGTAAGTCCCTGACTGATGCTGAAGGATAACTGTTAAGAATAGCTGTTATTTTTTCCTTCCTGTCTATTGCTCTGATTTTTCTCAGTATTTTCTTCCCTGCAGACAGCCCCAGTTCTCCTTAATGTGCTGAGCAGTGGGTGGGAGTACAGAGGGTCCTGAGCCCTCTTTAAGTGCCCTGGGCCATCACAGCCCCTGTCTCTCAGTGGACCATGGTGTGAGGGGAATAGCTATCAGGCAGGTTTTGGTCCCTCCTTCATTCCTGCCTGCTAAAAATGTTTTAATTTTACAGATCAAAGGTATGAAAAGAGTCATGGTGGTCTGGGATTTTTCGGCATTGGTTTCCTTTCCTTTTTTCCCCATTCATTTAATGGCTGTAATCTTCTTCGTCTTTGGAGACTGATTTACAGGAGATTTCCTTGGCTTTCCTGAAAACTCCTAATTTTCCCAGGAGCAAGGCACTTGAATGTTTTCTGCTAGTGTTGGGGTGATGAAGACTTTGTTGTCACTGCACAAACACAAGAAAATGGGCTTCATTTTACTTTCATTTACCCCAATTTAACTCCATTAGCTACAAGGGAATTGACTCTTTCTTCCCTCCTCTTCTGTCAGAAAGAGATCTGACTGCACTCTTTCTAATCTGGTGAGAATTTAACTCTTTGGGGCAATGTATTAATACAACTGTTATATTTAAGACCCAGGAGCAGAACTGATTGAAATGAGTTAATTATCTGTAAATTTTCACAAACGCTTTTTAAAATAAGCTGTAATACTGCTTGAAACTGTAGCTTCATGTTAATCTGAACCATTCTTCTTGATATACTTCATGAGAGGTTGAGGCATACATGTTAATATGTTGTGTACATATATTTTAAAATTCTGTATGTGAAGAAATTTTCCAGTCTCTTATGGTTCTTGCTGTTAGTGTCTTGGTTGGCTGATCACAATAGGAAGAAATTATTCTCATTTAATTGAGTTCCTAAGTATAGTACCAGTTTTTGACATCATAAAGTTGATTTCTTAGAGGAACAGTTTGCTGCTAACAGACCAGTAATAAAATGAGTTGTGACAACAAAGCATCCTGCAAACCATGGGGTTTGTGTTGCAATGCCTCCACTCATTTAAACCTAAAATAATTTAAAATCCTGCTAATTCACAGGAGGTAGGGTGCTGCAGAAGTAATCTGGGATGTACCTTAATAGCCACTCTTGAGTCATCTGTTTGAGTGTCATGAATGGAAGCATCTATTTGAACAAACATTAAAACAATATAGATTTTTAAAAATTGGATCTTTATTAGAAATTTTCCTTTATTTGCCCCTTTGTTATGTGCCTTCTTAATCACTCATCCAGAAATCATTGTATTTTAATCAATCACATGCTTATGCCTTCGATAAGAATGAAGGATGGTGAGGGCATGAATATTTTTCAGGAGCAGGGTTTGAAGAAATTTCGTCACTCATGTTTGGATCTGTACCATATGAAATTATACATATTGCTTGGGGTTATGTTACACTGTGTTCATACCATGCTAGATGCAGAGTGAAAAAAGCTGCAGGAGGATCAGAGGAAAGCAAAGCTGTGCTGAGACCTAGCAGTGCAGTTTACTCACTGGGGTGAGTTACTAAAGCCGTCTCTTGCTGTCTGCCAGAACAGTCGTGCCCCTTTTGCTAACCCGATCAAAGAGTTTTACCTTCCCCTCTTTGATCTTTAGTGACTTTAAAGTAAGTCAGATCGATTATATAGCCAGTTTTCTCCAGTTAATTTCCAGTCCTTTCATTAGTTGGGTGAGAAAGGTGATCTGACTCAGGGATTGGGGTGCGTATAATCCCTACACAGAGAGTGGTAGTGGTGTAGCTAACTTCGAGGAAAGGCAAAAGTAAAGGCAGAAGTGGTGTTAGCGCAGTGTTAATGTTGTCTTAAACTCTTCTCAGCAACTTCTGCAAGTTAAATCCCCTTCTTTGCTGCCCCAATGAAGAAAAGGAAGAGAAAATAACTGGTGTTATTCTCTCTGTTGATGGGCACAAGATGCAGAGTGTGTAAATGGGCTGAGTAGGTGATGTTTAGGATGGGTGTGAGCGGGAAGTGCAGTTGGATTCTGCCGATGATGAAGAGATGGGGGGGTTTCTGAGATTGCCTCAGGTGGTCAGAGCATGATGCTAAATAACACCAGGAATGGGGGTTTGACCCTTGGATGTGTCACTCATTCAAGAGTTGGACTCGATGATCCTGCTGGGTCTCTTCCAACTCAGAATATTCTGTGATTCTCTAAACTCTAAAAGTTGGCGTCATCCATCCTAGTGGGGGAAGAACCCCGTGTATTGTTCCAATTGAATGAAGAACTTTGGTTAAATTTCTGTTGCTTGTAATAATCAATACTTTTAATTTAGGAACTCTAATAGTTCAGATAGGAACTGTTTTGGTATTATCTCCAAACTGTGGATAAACTAAAATCCATTCTTGGTAACTTAGAAATTTTCCCTATAAATTATTCATCCAGATTGTGTGAATACAAAAAGTCATCCAAATAATTAATTCCCTTTGTTCAGGTTGGTTTACTCATCACCATATTTTAATGACATTGGAAGTGTTGTTTTTTCATGTTTTTCATTTATTCCAACTGATGTAAGTGCAAAGAAAATTAGAAGTATTTTGTGTTTCCTCTTATGGATTTGTAGTTGTTTGGTGGAGATGTAGTGGGATGCTCCTGTCCAGTACAGCCCAGTGCTGGGCTTCTATTTGAAAAAGAAAAAGTCAACAACCAAGATCAAAAGAGCAGAAATATCAGACTTTATGAAATCCATATTCCAGGCTGCTTTTGAATCAGTGTAGATGTGGGGTGATGGAATTATGTTAGCATATTACCCAAAATTTAGGCCTTCTATTTTTCAATTTTAAAACAAACAAAAAAGATAAAATCTTTGTATGCTACAACCTGTTTTTCTGCAGGATAACTTAGTGAAGGATTGAGGAACTATCAAACGCAAACTGGAAAAGCACAATCCATTTTGTGCAAAACAGTCTTGTGCCTGGACTTTCTGATCCATACACTGGGCTCAGTGCCCTGCTACTGACATTGGCTTGTTCTTGGGGGTTTTTTTTTGCCTTCTCATTGTTAAACCCAGAAGATCTGTTTCCTTTCATGCTGGAGTGAAAGAGAGGGTGTGACAGCTGAATGGTTGTGAAAAAATGAGATGGGAAAACAGATAGGATGTATATAAATGTATAATTTCACTTCAGGGAGCAAATGTCACTTACATCTCTACTCGAGTTAGTTACAGAAACTAATATATATTAATGTAAGGCTGCTGCCCGTTGAAAGAAATGTTATTATAGGGCAGGTTTGGACATGTGCGTGTCTGGAATCCTTAATGCACACACAGCAGATAGCAAACCCAGCGTTTTCCAGGACGCGTTTTGGAGGATGTGCAAGGGCAGGGTGGTGCCTGTCTGTTCCCCTGCTGACTGTAAGGCAGGAGTGGGACCCTGTTCCTCTTCAAACACAGCCGAGAGCCCCCCCACCTTCTCCAGTTTCCCTGCAGCACCCCCTTAGGACACCTCAAACCCAGGGATTCTGCCTTTCCTGGCACATCACTGTGGCAGATCACTATCTTGGAGTCCAAGGATAAGATCTGCGTGTAGACCAGTGAGGTGTTTAGTATTCAAGGAGGCACTAAGTGAAGCTTCTGGCTGTTCTCTCTGTTTCAGAGAAACACTTTTAAATCTGCAGTGGGGAAGGTGGGACTGAGGGGGTATCTCTTTTAGATGGTAATAAAGTCAAAAGTTTTGGTATTGACAAGATTCAGCTGTGTTTACTGTCCTTTTCAAGTGCTGTGCAGAAGAGATCAGTGACATCAGCAGTACTGGCTGAGATTTTCCTCAGTCTTTGTCTCTAGTCTCTATGATGGCATGCACTGCAGTCAAAAACACACACACAAAAAATACCGAATTTTTCTAAACTTGAAAATAAATTTTGTGGCACATTCTTCAGTCAAAAGTAATGCGGACTTTTCAGCATCCAAACTTGTGGGTTTTCTTTTTTTCCTTTTGCTTAAATGCAGGCAGCAGCATCACTGGAAGCTACTTCTTTTTTTTCACGTACTGAATGTGCTTCTCTTGTCAGACCAGCAATTCTCATTCAGCTGTAATAGCATCTTTAAAAATGAGATTATTAACTGAGATAATAACACTGGTGACCAAGAAAGGGGGAAGGAGGATTTGCGAGTTAAAAAGAATTGGTTTTAACTATAGACAAATGTACATTGTCAGGAAATTTTTGTATTCAACCCAGTAGTGATTGTGAAGGTTATTTCAAATTCAACAGCAAGTCAACACTGATAGTCAAATCTCTAAATAAGTTGGAAGGAAGTCAGAGATATCGTGCTTGCTGATTATTTTAAACTCATCCATAAATAAAACCTAGTACTTCCTTTCAGCTATGCTATTTACATCTCTCCTGTTGGGTATAAATTAAAGTCACCAAATCCCTCCCTGAGCCTAAGTGAGCTCATGCCTTTGTAACATGCTGAAATAGCCAACCCTAATATTTTTTAGGGCTGTTACTCCTAATGGATGTGGACTTTACATTATTTTCTTCTGTGGCCAAGTGTGTTTCCATTTGTGTAAAACAACTGCATTGTTATATGGCTCAGTTGTTTCCATGTCCTAAGTGGAAGAGGAATAATAATAATAAGAAAATGTCAGTTTTAATCAATATCATCAGACATTATGGGAATTGAATTCTACCTTGCTGCTAATATATTAGGTATATTCTGCTTTATCTTCTTTCGCAGAATTGATTTGCCACTATTCAGTTCCCTTGGCTGTTGTCATGCAAATCGTGCCATTTCTCCCCCATTGACTGCACAAACTGAGATTAGACTTGAAAATCGAGTCTCACTGACCAGCTGCTGCGATATTTTTCATTTGATTTCTCCTTCCTTGCCTTCCCAGTCCCCTTCCCTTGCACTCCCCACCTTGACTGGCGAGGCGCTGATAATGCCGTCTCCAGGGAGCGGGGTGGGAATCGTTTGCCTGCAGCTGGGACTGGAGCCTGGGAGCAAGCCTGGGATGTGCTGCTCTTTTTAAGCAGCCCTTTCTCATGGCCCTCAGAAGTTGGAGGGAAGAAGGGAAGAGAAAGTGTGAATTTTTTGCGCTGCAGATGGGTGTAGATGATGTGTAGTCCAGGCAGTGAGCTGTGGGTTTTGTTTTGTCTCTGCCCGTGGATATGGAGTGAGGGCTTGGGGCAGAGCTTGCTGTCTTCCCTGTATGACCTGGATCGTTTTAAATCAGATATAAGCTGGAGTTGTGGGTGCTCCATCCCTGGAACCGTTCAATGCCACTCCAGGAGCTTGGAGCAGCCTGGTCTGGAGGAAGGTGTCCCTGCCCAGGGCAGAGGTTGGAAGGAGAGGATCTCCAAGGTCCCCTCCAACCCAAACCACCCTGAGTCCAATTTGAGATGGATAGCAGAATGCAAAATAAGTATCAGAATGGGGTCTGTGCTTATAAGCTTTATTGTATTTTGTCTGCTTTGCTGATGGCAGTGGTTAATATCGGGGTTGTTGCCTTGTGCTTGCTGGATAAATGGTAGATAAAATATTTCGCCTAGGAGCAGTTACTACCACAGACTGAGTTTGCCGTGATCTAAGCTTTCATCGGCTCCAAAAGGCAGAGGTCAGTGATTTAGTGGCATGCCATGTTAGATCTTGTTTCCAACGCTAGAGGCCAGGGAAGGGAGGAAAACCAGGTGGGTTTCTTTAGTTATATGCATGTTACTGAGTCTGCTGCATCAAGAAAAATGTTAGAATGAAGTAACTTGAGGAAAGGAGGAGGGAGAAAGAGAATTTTTAAAAGAAAAAAACGCCAACAAGTAGATGAGCAGGCAGGATGGAACTTCTCATGCTGATGGGAGATTTTCACCTTAGCTGTGTTTTGGTCTCTTACTCTAATATCTGAATACTATAGAACCCTTTGTGTATTTATCTTCAGTGTTTCTGCAAGATAGGGAAAGATACTTTAAAAAAAACCCGAACTACAGAGGGACATGAGCTATGTGAACTGAGGCCGATTATTTGCTTTTCCCCAAAACAAATTCAAGTATTACACGTCTGTAGTGATTCTAGACTTAAATATATTTATTTTAATATCAAGTCCTAGTGGAGGCATCCCCTTCACCTACAGTTGCTGGATGCAAGGGCTGGAAACAGGTCTTTGCTTCCCTTCTTGTATCTCTCCTGCTTCCCAGGTGAACTGGGATTCCTGTGGCAGCACACTGACTCAAATTTGGTGGAGAACTGGTGCTTAGTCTGATGATGCCTCATGCCACCCATTTTGGCAATAGCTACTTGAGGAATTAAGGTCTTACCTTAAATGCTCTTCATCAATGTGGTCTGTGCCTCAGTACTTCACTGCCTTGCACTACCTGATTTTAGCCTTTAATATCTGTAGCCTCAAAATTCAGCTAGTGGTCAAAACAGTATTTTTGACATTATTTACTTCTATTGCATAGCTATCAGCATGGCCAGTATATAAGTTTGGATGAACTTTATGGGAATATCTTGAAGATTTTGCTTTCACTAATGAAAACATTTCAGATGGGAGCACATTTGAGGTCTAATATTGAATTTCATAGAAAGTTTTCCTGAAAAGCTCTTAATCATGGGTTTCTTTGTAAATTAAGAGAAAACGCACTCAGTACCTACATGGTAAATACTGTAATATAGATAAGAGGAGAGTATTTTTTTCTTGAATTAAAAATAGGTTGGATCTCTGCATAAAGTACAATGCAATTAATTCTCACTGAGGGCAGACAAATGCATGCGTGTTTCAAAATAAATAATACTGTCTGTAATGAGTTATTATTGTATATCCACTTCCAGATAAGTGATGGGTCCTTTGGCTCCATTTTGGGTTCTCTCCCAGGAAATAGGTACCTGTGCTGCCACACCCAGATTAAATGAATGAGCAAGTCTTTGTGGGTGTGGGCCGTGTAAAACCCCTGTGGCCCAGCAGGAAAGAGTGGCCTTGACCTGGAGACTGATGCTCTGCTTGCAGCATCTGCAACTACTTGGTTTAAAAAAGCCTGGACTCTTGTCAATCTTAGGCCAGTGTTTATTTACCCTTCGTTCTCCCCGGGAAAGGGTCACCCTGTGGATGCTGAAAGCAAAGTGACTGGCACCGTCCTCTTGCCTGGACTCTCCATTCCCGAATTAACAGTCCAGAAGTTGCTTTTCACTTAGAAGATGCTCATTCAGGTTTCTAGGCAACCGAGCCCATTTTCACTTCCCCCCACTGAGAGATAAGAGCTGACTCCTCATGCAGGGAGGCGAGACCATGACGGATTTCGGCAGCCTTTAATTGGAGCTGAAGAATAAAATGTAGCCCTTCAATGTCAGGGCAAGTCAGCTCTTAAGAAAAAATAAGGGAAAAAACCCCCCAAACTGATGAACAACAAAAGAACCAACCCGGCACGGGTCTGGGAGTGATAAGGAGCAAATTGCTGCTGTTAGTTAAGGAGTGATAAGAGGTATCTGCAGGACTGGTGGCTGCAAGCAGGAGCCACGTTCAGCCTTACTGAGAAGGGCTGCCATGTCTTAGTCCAGGTGTCCAAGGCAGGTGGGAAGAGAGGGATTTTTTCCAGCTGGGCTCTTCTCAGCTGATCCCTGGATCAAACAAAGGTGGCTTTCCTCCCTGTCCCCAAAGTGGCCAACTGCTGGTGCTCCCTCATTTCTTATCCACCCATGCAGAAGATGCTAAGACATGGCCTGCCATGGCATCACAAATCAAACTAAAACTTGATTATGGCAGCATGAAAGAAGCTCTTGAGAAGACCTGGACATCTCACAGCAGCATTTGGGCAGAGGCGTGATAGATGTTTAAGCAGCTTCAAATAGTCATGTTTGGAAGAAGAGATTTGGCACTGTCCCTTCCTTAGGGAGTTTTGCAGGCCAAATGGTTGCTGTAATGGATGTTGGAGGTGTTAGCAATTGTACTCCTGGGGATGTTAAGGCAGTTCAACACTTAACTGAAGTTTTTTACTGTGTTGGACTCTGTTCTATGTATTGATACTGCACCCCTAATTCCCATTAACCGGAGAATTCCATTCTGATATCGTGGTCTTTGTACTTGTCTCAAAGCGTGCAAATTCTGCACAAAGTGAAGGGAAACGGGACTGCTTCTCTGACCTGCCTTCTACCCAGTGATTGTGTCTAAGTTAATGAATTTATAATCTCAAGTAGTAGCTGTGTATGTTCAGTTAATGTCCTGCATATTTTATAAATCCTTCCTTAACAAGGAATTATTTTATCCATGCCAACTGCTGTGTAATACAGCTGCGGTGGTGACAGATATTGGCTAGCAGACAGATTTTTCTCCTTGGTTTTTTTTTTTTTTTGGAAATGCAGTGACCTGCAGGGCTGCTGCGTGGGGAGAGCAGATGAGCTGCTGCCGCAGGTGCAGGTGGCTCTGCTGCTTTAACTCTTCCCCAGCAGCTCTCGCTGGTGGATTAAAGACTTCTGATTCTGTGGCTTCTCCTGTAATCTGGAAGACAAAGAGGGATGGATGCTGTTAGGGGCAGGGGTTTTGTTGTTCTCTCTGGGCTTGTGTTTGTCCTGCTTTATTGACGTATTGGTATTCATTTAATGTCTTAGAGAGCCTAAATTGAGGGCAGAGGGTTAAATGTTATCACAAATTGTAGCTGTGTTCCAGTATTCATCACCCTTCCCAGATCCTCCTCCACCCTCCCTCTGCAGCTCCTGCCTCCCTTTGCTAGTACTCCTATGGATACTGGGATTATTTCCCTGGACTGGAAGCACTTCCCTCTAATTAGAAAACTGTATTTTGGGTGTTGCATGCAATACATGGTTTAAATTCATTTTGGCACTGTGAGAAGCAAGACACAAATAGCTGGAAATAGCACTAACATTAATTTAGTGTATTTGTAAGTCTTGCACCTGCAGTCACAGGAATTGGGGCTGATATTCTTGAGTAATTGGAATTTTATTGACAGGTATTTTAGCTATTGCACCTTCTGGAATTAGGTCAGCTCTCTTTTTTTGTGTATCCTCATGTATTTGTGTTTGATGCTGTGTTGCCAGTTTCATTGGCAAAACATTCCCAGGAACATAAACTATCTCTGTTAGAAAAGTTGTTTGTTGATGTTTTTTCTTGACTTTAATGTGAACTATATCATAGTTTTTGAGTCTAAACAAAGCCTTTTTTCCCTATATCAGTCAGTATTTCTTTATGATTCTGTTTAAAAAATATTTTCTTGTTTCAGCCTTAGCCCCTAACTTTTATTTAAACTTGAAACGCCTACATAACTTTTTTTACAAAGGACACATTGAATAACCTAGTGAAAAGCACTGAATCTGATACAGTAATTGTATTTAAATAAGATCTTAAATACAAAATTCTCTTGTTAGCAGAGATAGAGAAGCCTATTAGTCTATTTGAATTTTCACAGCAGGAAAGCAAATGGAGTTAGGAAGTGGATTGTGTAGAAAGACTGGTAGACAAAATTGGGCAATTAAATGCTACGTGTGGGAATTTCCTTTTACTTACAAGTTTTGTGGAAAAGTTGTTTCATTTCACTACAAAAATGGAAAAAAAGCAATGCAGGGGGAACCAGTTTGAGATAGCTCAATGATACTTAAAATGCAGCATCTGACATGCAAGATCAGACTCCATGAATAAATAATTTTTCTTGTATTTCAATACAGTGTTATACTGTTGTCAGTGTTTTTGATATTAGGTGTTAAATGAACTTGAAATTGTCTTTTTGGTGGCAGTTGAAGTGATTTTTCAGATTTGTCTTTCAGATTGGTAGGTTTAATTATTTATACTTCCATCTCCGGTGTGTGTACTAAATCATTATGGCAATGGAACTCTTGCTTTCCGATATTATTTTATTAATCTTATAGTAAGAACTCATGAAGTGTGACTGATTGAGAGGCGAAACTTAATAAATAGCCCTAATGACTTGTGTCTGGAGTTGTGGGTGGATGTCAGCCCAGGATCCTCCACTGAATGCAAAGTTTGCAGGAAAAGGCAGACTGCTGGGGTTTGTAGCAGGTGTGTAGAAAGGAGGATTAAAAAATACGCACCCATAACTCTGTGACACAAATTATTGATTTCTGGGCATTGCAACATTCTCACTGATGCCGTTTGTTTGCAGTAAAGATCTATAAAATGAAAGAGGGCAGGTTTAGATTGGCAATTAGGAAGGAATTCTTTACTGCAAAGGTGGTGAGGCCCTGACAGAGGTTGCCCAGAGAACCCCCATCCCTGGAAGTGTTCAAAGCCAGATTAAATGGGGCTTGGGTAAACCTAGTCTAGTGGAACCAGGGGGTTGAAACTGAATGGTCTTTAAGGTCCCTTCCAACCCAAACCAGTCTGTGATTCTGTGATCTGGTGACACCCAGCTGAGGGCTGGAAAGGTTTCAGCTTCCCATCAGCACCTGGACCAGCTGGCTTCTCTTTTTCCCAACACTGATGTCTTGGTTGGTTGATTGACTTTTGCAGGAGTTTTCCACTTTTGCAAGTTGAACAAGATCGAACAGTTGTGCTCCAAAATGTCTGTGAAATGGAATTGCAATTTTATGCCAGTCTAACATGAGTGTACAGTCATGGTGAAAACTGCTTATTCTTTCAGTTCCTCTCCTCTGCAAAAGATGCAGCTCTCCCAGCGCCTGGGTTTTGTTATGTAAATTCAGCATAAATCAGGCTACTGACCGTGCTGTTTATGATGTGTGTGTGTGTGTTTAGGCATTTTGCTTAATCGTTTACACACGTGTGTATGTGCACGGCCCAGTAGGGACCTACTGGTCAAACTAAAGGGAAAGAAGCAAATTCATGGTGGGAACAAGGACAGGTGACCTGGGAAGAGCAGAGAGACAACGTGTGGTTGTGTAGGGAGGGCGTGAGGAAGGCCAAGGTGGAGCTGGAACTGAACCCAGCAAGGGATGCCAAGAATAACAGGAATGGCTTCTACAGGTTTGTTAATGAGAAAAAGGAGGTCAAGGAAGGTGAACCCCCCTCGATAAACAGTGCTGAAAGCTGGTAACAAATCTTAGGTCCATTTGTACCTTCTATTTGAACCTTTTCACATTCCTTGGTCATAGCTATTAAATTAGAGGAATTGGAGGTAATTTCCTTATTCTTCCCCTTTTAAAGTGAAGAGAGTAGAATAAAAACTGAGACAGGATTTCTTGTGTTTTATCCCCTTCCTCAAGTTTTTTTTTTCCTTGAGTTGTGATAAATATACATGGAGCTTTGCTGTTTCAGATCTCAGATCCACTTTTCAAAGCTTGGCCTGAAGGTAAGCACCAAGTACAATTCTCATACACTTGCTACTGCTAGTGACAAGATTGGCAACAAGCCTTCAGCAAATCACTCATTTTTATTTACACCTACAACTACCTGCCACTGTGGGGAAAAAATGTATGCTGTGTTTCTTTCTTGTGGGATTCATGTCACTTTCATAAGAGTGCAGTCTCAAAGGCAGTGACCAAAAAATGAAAGTTTGTACTTTCTCCTGCCATTTTATTAGTGTTGGGGAAATTTTGCTTTCAGCATCTATTATTCCTCAGTTTTCCCTGGCTTTACTAGGTAGGGGGTGATAATTCGATGCTTTTCTTCTTTCAGCAAAAAGCTGGGCTATATTCTCTGCTCACATGATGCAAATGTCCTTTTTTTTCTTTCTTTGGGCAGAGAAAAGCGAGTGGGTTGGTAACACAATGCATTCAGCAAAGAGACTGCAAATCCTATCTGCACACAATGATAAAACATATCCCTAAAAATGTAAATTAGCCCGCTTAGTCTCTAAGCTAATTTTCATGTGTATAGTGGAAACAAAAACATAAGAAGGAAAGATGTAGCTGTTTAACCAGATTATCTTTAAAAAGTGACAGAGATATATGCTGGCTAATAGCCATCTCCTGGTGAAATGTCTGCCTTACAAAGCAGTTAAGGCCTTTCCTTCTCAGAACTGCACCGTGCTTTGTAATCAGGGAAAGACAAAGAGTTTAATTCTGTTTTGTTCCGAGGTGATAAACCGAACTGCCTGATTTAGCCACCCTGGTCTTCAGATGCCTCCAGGGGCCATGTGGCTGCTGGAATAGGAGCTGCAAGAGGTCTCACTGAGTCAGGACCTCCAATTACAGTCCTGTTAACAAAGGTTATGATTGACTGCTCTTCTTTTTGGGCGCTAATTTCTCTTCATTCGCTTCTAATCAAAGTATTTCTAGATGTTTTGAATTTGAAAAGGAGCTAAGAGTTCACCTTGGCTGCAGGCTTTGGGATGGGTCTGATCTATTCCGTGACTCCAGTGAGTATTTGGGCACTGCTGTAGTGGGGAACAGCTTTCCTCTAACTTGGCTGCCTCCTTACAGAGCCTTCATTGTCCTGAGTGAACAAACTTAATTCAGAACTTTTTAACACAACTGAAGCTTTACCCAGGGTTTGTAGGTAATCAGATAGTTAAAATGTGTTTTCAGTATCGTATTTGTTCAGATTAATCACAGAATCATTTGGTGATTTGGTAGTTTCTGGATATTCTTGGACTGGTCTAATTTTTGGTCATGTCTAGTTTGGGTGTCTTCATGTAGTACTGCATGCTAGAATGATAAACCTGGTTAAACTGAAGAAAGGAGAGGAAAACCCCCCAGAAATTCATACTTTCAGTCCTCTGAATCTGGCATACCTGTATCTTGCTAATTTTTACTTGGACATCCTTACACTGATTTCTATTTTTCCAAATGAAATTGACCCCACTTTACAAGTATTTTTCTGTATTGTAGCTGATTTTTGAGCTTAAAGTGGGATGAAGGTGTTGGAGAAGTATTACAGAGCAACATTTATAATTATTTTTCTCTATAATAATGTGAAAGTACTATTAATGTGGACCTACATGCAAAACATTTTAAATATTTGTTACATTTTTTCAGTTTTTCCACTGTCTGCAAATTCTGCTCCTTTCAAGTTACGCATTGTTACACTTCTCTTGCAAAGCAGGCCCTTACCTGACTCTAATAATTTCTGTAGATCATGAATTAATGACTCAATACTGCTTCAAAAAAAAGTCTAAGCAATGAATGTACATGTATATTACTCACATTTATAAACTGGGAAGTGTGATTCTTTCAGCACTTGATAGGCTCTGCATATAGATTTGCTTAAAAATAGAAAAATTAATGTGCTGGAACAATTTTGAAAGGCCCATAAATAATGAGCTGAGGACCAAAAGCTTGAAACATGTCTAAGGTTATGTTAATTACGATAAATTACTGTGAGAGGTTTGTTAGAAGCCTTTTAGCAACTATTAACCATAATTATTGCACGTCAATGAAAGCACGGAGACGACAACTGAAATATCTCACCCTGGCTGAAGGTTTATCCGTGCAACTTTTGTTGTAACTGTGCCTTAAATAAGTACATATAAGCTTAGTTCCTGGCTGTGATTTGGCCAATAAACTCTAATGAGAGCTTTCTTTATTGACTCTGAAGCTGATCCAGCTGTGTCTGGGATGTAGTGGTAGGGAGAACTGATAGTCAAGACCTTGCAGCCCCAACACCAAATCCTGGTGATCTTTCACTCTGATCTCTTGCTGTCTGCTGAGTGTGAACTGAAATGAGTAGTGTTTTTTGTTTATCTGGGGTTTTTTAAAGCAATTCATGTACATCTTTCCCTCTGTATGTGGCTGAACAGGACGCAGAACCTCTGATCCTGGGGCAAAGCTACGGGATGTCAAAACCCAGACCTGGTCCCCATGATTATGGATGTTTGGGTTTCTCTCTTAGGAAGAGAGTAAGAGAAATCTGTCTTTCGAGAGCTGTTTGGCTCCTGGTGCTGCCAGCACACCCTGCAGCCTTTGGAGAGTTTGTCTTCATTCAGCTGGAGTTGAGGAGAGACAGATTTTCATAGCCAGCTTCATCTTTGCAGAGTTCCCCTCCCCAGGCTGCTCTATTCTCTTCTTAACTAAAGACAAGGCATCAGGCCAGAAACTGCCAGGAAGAAATGTAAGAAAAAAGATTCAGAGCTCATTCTGTTAGTTCATTAATGAACCATAATGCAGTATTCGTAAAACACTTTGCCTTCTTCCAGATGAGAAATGTATCCTAGCAGAAAAAAGTGAGAAAAAATAAAGGCAGTGTTTTGTGTTGAGAAGTAAAGACTAAAAAAAGCCAGATGATTGATTTTCAGAATTGACCTTTTGGGCTTTTGTTTCTATAAAAATTGATTAGGTGGCTTATCTGAGTTGTGATCCAACCTTTCTCCCACTGAAAATAATGGCAAACTTTTAATTTTTGCTTATAATGGTGGATTTGCTCTTACAAGCTTTTTTTTCCACTCAGATGTCTTCATACTCTGCACATGATTCCCCATTAACGTTAATGGGACTTAAATGGGCAAATCCCTTGGGACCCCTGGTTCCAATGTGTGACTAGGTCACCTATTTGCTCTCCTGTGATATGATGGCATTTCTGACAGTATTTGGCAGGGTTTTTCTTTTTTTAAATGAATGCACCACAGGACAGCTGCATCCCTGGTGACAAGGGATGCACTGACCTTAACTGAGTTATTTTGGCCAAAGGAGGGAGAAGCACATGGTCATTAAAATGAGAATTTCCTGAACTGTGTTATGAGTCGGTTATTATCATCACCTCTGCATGTCCATGTGTGTATATCTATATTTATTTTTTTTCTCTCCTGTTGAACCAAATTCGATGTAGTTACAGTAGTGTTGCTATGGTGACCCAAAGTGACAGCTGTTATTTTGTGCTCCTGGGAGGACTCAGTAATAATGATGGTCATTTTCCCAAGGGGAATGGTTTGATATTAAAAATAAATGTGAAAGTAAACGAACAGGTAGCATGTAAATTAAGAAAAGAAATTCCTTCTCATTAGCAGTAATTATCTAAGCCCTGTAGGATTCTAATGGGGGAAAAAGCCAATTTTAGATGGAGATATCTTGTACTGCGTGAATGTAAATGAGCATTGTGTTTGCTGCAAGGAGGATGCAAAACCCTTCACGTTTCATTATGGCAGTTTTCTGCTTACTCTTGACTGCCCAGTCCCAGTCTAGGAAATGTTTCTCCTTGGGCCGAATCCTGAGGCATTCAGAAACCCCCCTGTCCTGCTTTCATATGAGGTTGATAGAAAGAACGATGTAAAAATAAAATACAATATAGACCTACCATTTTTGACCTATAAATGCACATATACACACTTGCAAACTTTCCCTGCTCTTTGAATATTGCCAAAACTGGGATTTAAGTGTAGGAACCCCCAAACATCACAAGATGGATGGTGGAAAGCATGGAGTGGTCAGGGTGGTCACTGTTCTGCTCAGGGAGGGGATGGAGATGAAAGGTGTGTAGAAGCTGAAAATACACTTCCATGGAGCCATAGAGTGGTTTGTGGTGGATGGGAATTTAAAGATCATTCAGTTCCACACCCCCTGCCATGGGCAGGGACTTTCCAGAATCCCAGGTTGCTCCAAGCCTCATCCAACCTGGCCCTGAACACTTTCAGTGATGGGACAGTCACAGGTTCTCTGGGAAACCTGTGCCAGGGCCTCACCACCCTCACAGGGAAGGACTTCTTCCTAATATCTAATCTGTATCTCCCTTCTTTCAGTGTAAAGCCATTATCCCTTGTCCTGTCACTTCATGCCAGTGTCCAAAGTCCCTCCCTGGCTCTCTTGTATGCCCTTTCCCTGGATCCTTCTCTTCCCTAAGCTGAACAGCCCCATCTCTCTCAGCCTGTCTCCATGCCAGAGGTGCTCCACTCCTCTGATCATTTTTGTGGCCTCCTCTGGACTCACTCCAGCAAGTCCATGTCTGTTCCGTGCTGATCTCATCATCTTTCAGACTTGGTGAAATTTCAGTCTCCCACACTGCTGTGTGAATGGAATATGTCCTGCACTGCTGTGATCCCACCATCAGCATCTCCAGTGCTCTCCCAGGTGTGTCCCACCTGTGCCTGGGACACAGAAGTGTTTCCACGAAGGTGGTCCTCATAGCTCCATCTGGTTCCTTGGAGTCTGAGACATTTATTTTGTCACCTGGTATAAATGGGCCATAAAAAGGCCTAGTTCTACATTTATATTTATCCTAATTGGAGCTGGGAAGCTTACAAGTGTAATAAAATATTGCTGTTTCCAGTTCCTGTCCCACACAGCTCATATTCCTTTGTGTTCCAAGGTGTGAATGTATGTTTATATGGTCATAATCAGTCCACCCCCAAGTATGAGTATTGTTAAATATTTTATGTAAATGACAAGGTTTACAAAGGAGGTGGTAAAAGCTTTACTGGGGTCACAAAAAAAAAAAAGAAAAAGAAAATAAAAAAAAGAGAAATGAAATGTGCATTTTAGGCCGAAACATTTGGACCTTCAGATTTGAGGTGTGCATCTAACATGGGGGTTATCTTTATCGTGTGAGATAAAGAGATAAAAATCTACTTTTCTTGATCTAACCTATTCAGTTTTCAGTCGATGCTGGGATGAAGTGATGGTTGTGGATTGTTTTGACATACAGATTTTATGTTCTGCCTATCAAAAGGAATAAATAAAGGTGGCTTGATTATAGTATATTACTAACTTCAGTGTGAGAAAATAGTGAATGGCAGGAAAGCTCTAAAAAAATCAACTCTTGGAAGCTGAAGTCAGGTAATCTTAAGCGTGAAATCAAGAATGTTTTCAGAAGTGAGGGTGTTAACATTGCAAAAGTCTTATCAAAAGTTGGAGTACCTCCCTTGGTGCTTTTAATTCAATACTTGGATGGTGGTGAGAGCATTAGATTAATCCATTACAAGTTATTTGGCTCAACTTGAAACTTAATGGCCGGAGTTTGAGAGGGGAAACAGAAGGGCCAGGGATCCCTTCTGCCCTTCTCCAAGCAGCTCCCTCTCCTGACTTGGATTTTGTGCCCCATCCTGAGAGCCACGGCGTGGATTTGAGCTTCAGGGTTTTTCTCAGTGCTGTGTACACGCTTTCTGTTAAAAATTACTGTTTTCTACATCTTCTGGCATCCTGTTTCCAAACAAAGGAGGGAACCTCTGTGCTGAGATTGGCTCCGTTCAGAAAGGGGAGCAATGACTCAAGGGAGGTTGTCGCTCTAATGAAATGTTGGGAAGAATTCCTTCACTGTGTGCTTATGAAACAGAATTACTTTGTGCTGTTTAAAAACAAGCAAACAAATGAAAAACCAAACCCCCAGACCCTGTATTTAAGCCTGTGAAAATAATCACGCTGCAAACATTTAGGCCAAAATCCAATGGGAGAAGTTACTGCTGTCTCATGGGGTGCAACTGCTTGCAGTTAGTGAAGCTCTTGATGATATATTTACATCCTGACTTGTGTTTATTAGGCTGGAGAGGGTTTTTTTGCCTTCAAGTACATTTGTTTGGTTGTAGCTTCTTGATGTCTGTTATGACATTGAAGAAATTTTGAGATAACACAGCTGTTCAAGAAACATGTTTGAGACACAAGCTGTAATGCAGAACTTGATTTTGGTAAGGTAGATAAGAAGCTAAAATAAAATAATAGGGTTGGGGTTTATTGCTATTAGTTTGATTGATTTTTGTTGGGACCCCTCAACAAGTTTTAATATTAAATGCATTATATGAGCGTGAATTTCCGAACAAGTAGTTGCCAAATGCACTGCTTAACTATTTACCTGCACCTCTGTAAAACACTTGATTCATGGTATTAAAGAGCTGTGAGCAGTGTCCAACCAAACACTAAAAGCTCAACTATTTGGCCTTTTAAAAGAAATAAAACATGCACATAATAGTTCTTAAGCAGAGCTGCTTCTATTTGGGTCTCTGTGTGTGTTCAGGTTTGGTTCCATGAATTATTGCCTTTTGACTTGGAGGAATATTTGTCCCTTCACGGCATTTGCAGCTCCACTGTGATCTTAATTAGATGTTGTTCCTGTTGCTTTTCAGTTAACCAAGGGCACCTGTTTCTCTGCTGGGAGATGATTTACACAGGCAGCCAAAAACCTTTTTAAACATGTAAAATTTGCTTGTTAAGCCTTGGCTGCCTGCAAGTAGCTACCCTGAAGTCTGTAGGTGGCAATTTCATATAGAGCATAAAATGCTCACAAAACAATTCAACTTTATTGAGCAATTTAGACTAACTACATGGAATTGGGTTTGTTTTTGCACCGAAGGGTTTGCATCTAATGGGCAGAGCGAAAATATAAAATAAAAATAAAATGTCCAGAATTGGTCACTGGAAACATAAGAGAGTTTCCTTCACAGAGGATGGATAAATAGTTCATATTTTAATTTCAAAAAGCCTTTGTGAATTTTTTTTTTTTAATACCGACTGATTAGGCACTTTGGGAATGAATATGTACAGAATTTTCTTACAGTGTTGAAAAAGGCTGAATTACAGTGAACAGCTTTTGTTCTAAGGACTAAATGGTTCCTCAGTGACAAAGAGGGGTTTTGTGTGTTTTATAATGTACAGTAGTGAAAAAGCTTAACATGAAAATATGAAGAACTGCAGATCTCATGAGATCCAAGGGTAGCAAGTTTATCATTGCAATGTTCCACACACATTCAGGAATTTATGGGAATATTCCGCGTTGTGAGATGTATTGCATGAGACATAAAATAGGCATCATTAAAGTTCCTCTAGGAGCTTCATAATTCTAATATTTTAACTTCTCTGTGCCTAATTTCCCTAATTTTTCCATGTTAATATTGACTAGTCCATTTTTTGTAAATATCTGTGACTCTAGGTTTGAATCAATCATTATCTTTAATTACTGTGAAGTATTATGCTCAGTAAAGCCTGTGTTGTATATCCTGGAGTTGTTTATAATGCTTTAGTGATTTACAATTATTAAATTATATTGCCAGAGGCTGGTGGTGGTGGGGTGGGTAGATTTTTATTCTTCCAAGCATCTGACTTTAGTAAATGCATAATTGTGTATGGAGCGAAGCACTTCATCCTTTCCCAGGCAATACCTTGAATTTTTAGAGATTTAAAGAGACTGTGTAGTATTTAGGTTGTTGAATATTTCGGGATGTGAGTAAAAACATTTGCTGGGAACACACCAAACAGCTGTTGCTGCTAATGTCCTCAGATCTAATTTGATGTGTTATATTTTTTTAATAGCCCATAAACCTCCTTCCACATCACTCCTAACTGAAGACTCTGTCAGCGTGTTTTGGCTTTCATTGCTTGGCCATGGATAGTAGGAAAATTATTATTTTTTACATGTGCTAGCTTTTCATGGTTAAATGAGAAACATGCATCTTCAAACAGTGAATAATGATTTAATTTTTTTAGAGTTGTAATATATGGTAAGCATGCCTACTGTTTCTCTTAGGGTTTTATTCTACCAAGACTAATATTATGCAGCTGCACTCTGCTTATTTTAGTAAGGCAATTCTTTAAGAGGAGGGGCAAAAAAAGCAGATTGCCCCAGATGGGAAGAGTGTTCCTGGTCCATCATGGGCTGTTGGGCTGCTCAGCACAGGGAGAGGGTGGCTGACGTGGCAGTGCCTGTCGAGTTTCTGTTTGATTGCTCAGCTATTAATTGTGGCAAATGACAATTTTATAGATCCCAGGGTTCAAGGTTCCCAGGCCAAGCCATGCTGCATTCATCTCTGAAGAGAGGGAAGGAAAGGGGCTGTGAGCTGCTGCACTGGTTTAAAATGAACATGGGGTTTTTCTTTTCACCTGGGGTTGTGACAGTGTTGTGGAGAGAGCAAATAAGGCTCGGTTCTTTTTTTATAAATATAATAGGCAGAAAATGTCCACAGGAACATCCATGTTTCTATGGTTACAGGATTGTGTTCTCTTTTGGACTGTAAGGATGATAAATGGATGTGATCACCCTGTACTAAACCTGAAGGGAAGCTAAGTACTAAACCTAAGGGGAAGCAGGAACATGTCACAGGTTTACAAAATCCTTGATTTCTTGGACCAGGGAGTGCCTTTAGACCTCTCTGCTGGTCTTAGACTACTCTAAAATAGGGTAGTCATAAAGAATATTAATAACTAGGAAAAAGGCACATAAATAATAAAAGCTAATAAATGCATTCTTTCTTAGAAGGTCATATTTCTAGTAACTAAATTAAAGAAGTAGAGGTAATTTTACAGTCAGACTTGATCTTAAAATTCTTTTGCATCCTAAATGATTCTGGTATTCTCTTTAGTTTGCTGTTAACTTAAGTGAAATTAAGAAAAAAATCACTAGAGGAAATGATGAAACCTTGATCAAAATATTGTAAAGCTTCAGTTTACTTCCTTTATGTATCTTATGGTGGTTTCTTAACCCTACTACAAAAATAGGGTGTAAAGCAAGCCAATCTAATCTGAACTATGTTTTGTTTCCTTAGAAATAGCTGGAAAAGTTTAATTTTTCTTTTTACCCTATGTGAAATAAGGATATCTGGAAGATCCAGTCGATTTTTCTAACGGGGTTTTGCTAAATGAAGATGAATCCAGAAGAAAGCTGGGTCAAGGGTAGGAATTATGGTTTTTCTGGAAATGGAAAGTGGCGCTGCGCTTTCCCCGAATGAAATATTGCAGGGTTACAGTGTTGACAGAGGGATCTGACATGATGCTGCTGAAGTTGATTGGATTATGAATGGTTTAAGTAGTAATGGGATTGGAAAGTACTTCTTGAATGAAGAGACAGCTGTAGAGGATTTAGAAAGGAAGGTTTATAGGGTTGAGTCAGTTCAGCCTTGGGGTCGTAGCCTTGCCCAGAGTTTGGGGGCTGTATGAAGGCAGGAAGCTCAGTGCTTGTAAAGCCTGAGAAGTAGAAATGCAGACCCTGAGTCCTTCATTCAGGGAGTTATACTGACTTTAACAGAAACTCTTTTAAAGAAATGCCTACTGAAAAGAAGGAAAGTCTGCCCTATGAAATTTTGCTTTCTGATCAAGGGTGAAAATGTTAAATGTCCTACAGTAGCATGTTGGACAAGGTTTGTTTTAATGAGATATTACCCCGCTTTCACCTATATCATTATTAAAGACTTGCAGTAATAAAAAAAAGTTTATTCCTGCGACTAGACGGTAACTAAAAGGAGTTAACAGAAAAAGAATTAACCACTGGAATACACGTGTGTACAATGTGCTCTTTGAAAATGTTTGTGTAGAGCAGAAATATCCTTGAAACTTGGAGGTAAGACCCCTTTTAGCCTTCCCCTGTAGTTGCAGTAATTCCAAATGTGTTTGACAAGACAGGGTTTTAAGAGAAGAGGAGGAATTGTTGTAGGGGTAGGTCCTCAAGCACCTTAAGGGATTTAGGAGCCTGTGCTTTCTGAACATGGCCCAGGTGGTGGGATGTGGAAGAAGTGGTGGATTTTTGGACTGCCTGGAACTGAACAGGATCAGCTAGATAGTTCAAACGTGTAAGATGAGACATCTTGGCCAGAAGAAAGATGTGCATCTCCAGTGTGGAAGATACCTTGCAAATGGAAATAGATGTCTCCTGGGCTGTGCTCAGTTTTATGGCCAGTAGGAGGGAAAATATTTGAATACTTTTAGCTGTTTGGGGCCACAGAGTCTATTGAAAATGTCAACATCTATGTGGTACATGCCTTATTGCCCTTAACAGCTGTCAATTTTACTCTTTCCTTTCAATTTTCTTCTTCAGACCAGCATTTATCTTGGATCAACTCAGTTTGTAATTGGCCAGTACCCTTGCTGGTCTGTATTCTGAGCTTAGCAGATACTAAAATACCACAGGTGTCCTCGTTGAGGGAAGTGCAGGCTTGGTTTTGAAGGAAACTGTCACTGTCAGTTCACTTTTGGCAACCAACGAATTGAGGCTCAATTTTTCAAGTCATTTATTGCATTCAGCTCGAATCATAGCTTGAAATGATGCGTGATTTGTCCACTGGAGACACGATCTCTGGTTTCCAAGGTTAGTGCTGCTCTTTTAAAAATTGCTCCAGATATGATGAATTTTTTTTTTTTTTAATATCAAATAGGATTTCACACTAGAATGAGAAGGGTACTCATCTTCCTTGTTACTTGGGTAATATGGTAACCACATTAAACCCCTGTAAAGAAACTGGTGAGCAGGCACAGAGATTACTGCAGGACCAATCTCTGAAAACCTGTGTTTCTCTTACTTAGGTGCTTCCATATACCCATGTTTCTAGAACTTCTGATAATCCAAAATAATTGACATTTCTAATTTTCAGTGATAAACGTCCCACTAAGCACACTTCAAGGAATTTTATCCTGTAATTTGTGCTAGTTCAAGTCAGCCAATTGCTTATTGACCATAAATGTTTATGTCTTTTCTCCCTTTTTTTCCTACAAGAGGTAAATCGACTGGATCTAGCCTGGGAGGTGATAAAATTCAGCACTGCCTATTGAGTCTTTGATTTCTGTGACCCGCTGTGGAGATGAGTCCTGTAGGTGGGATTTGTTGTTTAAAATTTCAGGTTGTTTAAAGATTTCCGTTTTACAGTCTTTGAACTTTATAAATGTCCCTCAGAGAGTATATTGTGAGAGAATGAGCAGTGGCACTATTTGTTGTATCTGTTCTCACCGTTCTCTTCTTTGTTTTCTGTTTTGCATGGGGAAGCTCATTCTTTCAGAAATACTTACTGGAAAATTGACTTTATGTATACAGTGAGAAGTTGGAGAAAACATTTTATCAGGAGTGGGCACCTGAATGTGGTGTACTACCAGGGTCGGGGGGCAATCAAGGCTGCAGCTCTTAGCACTGAGCCACACTCATAGCTCAGACATAATCTGCTGATTATTTTTTGGCTGTGGTGTGGCAACATTTTGAAAAATAAAAATACTTGGACCACATCCATTAGTAATTTTTTAGGCTTCATATTACAGAAGAAGAGGTTATGGGGGTGTGATTTAGGGCTTCCTAACCGTAGCAGAGGATTCTGTACCTGACTCATCATTGCTATCAGTCTGAGGAGCCAGAACAGTGTTGTGCTGTGGTTGTTAGGTGACAATTGAGTCTTTGCCAGAGCTGGTAAAATGGCAATGAAACAAAAGGCAAAAATATCTAAAGCCCACTGATAAATGCAAGATTTAAGTAATATAGTTGGTAAATCCAATGTGGTTGCATCAGTGTTCCTGTTCTCTTAATATTTCTTTAAACGTACCATTATTTCTCCTAATCAGCTTTTTCTGTTTTTTTTTTTTTTTTTTTTTTTTTTTTTAAAAANTTTTTTTTTTAGTTAAAAAACCCACTGTAGCCCTTAAATGTTACATATAAAATAACATTTAAGAGTCTTTTGCTTGTATTCCCTTTGCTCCCTATATGTGCATTGTGGGTTTTTTGTTTGGGTTTGGTTTTTTTTTTTTTCGTATTTTAACAAATATATTCAGTATATTTGAGACAGAGGGTTGCTGGCTAATTATGATTTAATTGAAGGCTTTGAAATGATCATTGTTATTGCACACATACGAGAGTGTGTGGATGGAAAAGGGATGAAATAATGTTTGCCACCTTTCTGACAGATTGATGCACGTCTCACGTAACCTTTAGGCCAGACAGCTTGGAAGTCTAATGAGCCTGAATTATTCAGAAGCCAGTGAAGATTAGTTTGATAGTGAGAGTATGTATTGATCTGCCAGCATTCTTTCTGCTGTGTTGAGCTTCCAAAATACTTAATAACTTTAAAAATAGGTGTTTATTTTGACCAAAAAAAAAAATTGGCTGGTGTTTTTTTGGAAAAATTATGAATTTTTTGTCAGTCTTTGCTAAATGTTAATCTAAAAAAAAAATAAACCAACCAATCCACACAACCCCCCCGAAAACGCCACAAAAATAACATGATTTTTCTTCTTTCTTTCTTTCTTTCTTTCTTTCTTTCTTGTTTTTTTTAAACAGAGTGGCTAACAACACATCTGACACTGTCTTATATCCTTCCGCAAAAAGATCCATTTCTTTCAGGCAATTACCGGCCTCTCTTTCAGATAAGATACAGGTTTATTGAGTTTCCCACTGTGCAATTACAGTTCTCAAGAACAGATTACTACGTATGAGCATCCTGGATGATGGAGTGGATGGCAGTGGAAGGTGGGTGAAAGGCACTGCAGCGTTCTGGGGTTTTTTTGGTGGTGATCTCAAATATATAGGAAGGAACTTCAGTGTTGCTACTGATTGATTTTACTTCATGGCCAGACAGAAGCAACCTAATTCTTGCACAAACCAGTGACGTGAGGAGTTGCAAAATGGATTTCTTTCTTTGATATGGAAAGTACTAGGACCCACCATTAGCTTAAAACACACTTTCGGATTTCCAGCCTGTAGTGAGGGAGACAAATAATATTCCTTTGTATAAACTACCGACATGGGAGGAAACGTTCCTGATTTCAGCAGTGTTGGATAAAATGCTCCTGTTTATTGCATTTATCAAAAATTATTAAATGTCAGGGACCCAAAGAGGGGCTCATTCATATGCAGACACTGTGCTTCCAGGATTAGCATTCCATTCCCAACACCAACTGCACTAGGACTGCCTTGTGGGCCTGTTGCTTTTGAAAGGTGAGGACAACTATTTTAAAACGTATAGGAAGCATAGGTATTTTTTCTAAACTCTGTTGTCTTAAATGACTTCTCAGGACATGTGTCTTCTTTTTAAAATTAATAAGTAGCTCTGTGTTTCAGAAGAACTATGTCTTGGGGAAAACTGCTTTGTATTCCCATGCTTCACCTACATTGTGCTTGCTCAAGTTACAAGCTTATGCAAATACTTTTCATTCCGTCACTTCTCAGCAAAGCTAAAGATTTTAGTCAAGGTTTGGAAGCCCAGCTTAGCTGTTTGTGCAGGAGTTATGCCTCTGCCATAGGGAGCTGCAAATTTCAGGGCACAACATAATTTAATATAAAGCATTTTTTTCTAATCTCAGTTTATGTTCCTTGTCTTAATTATTTACTTGACGGAGTGTAGTTCTATGTGCTATCTTTTTAGAAAGAAAGAAAATGGTGTCTCTCCCAGCAGAAGGCTGCTGCAAGAGGAATCTATTGCCATTACACTATCTGAGATGAATCTGTTTCAGTCAAGAGGCCTTAAATTAATGGGAATTTTTGCTAGTAAAATAAGCAAGTCTGTGCAATTGTGGAAGATGGATATTGTTCCACAGAAATCAGCTGCACTGTGCTTTAATTAAAAATAAGGCAGCTGAACCATTTTATCATATGTTGGTGCCCTTATTATTTCTGTGTCGTTGAAGCGTTAAATAGGTACAAAAATCCCTGCTTACCTCTACTACAGGCTAGACACTATTGCCATTAATGTAAATGTGACTCTAGTCAGCCACAAATGTCAAATATAATGCCAATTATGGTATTGCAGGCATTTTAAAAGTGAAGCATAATGTTAATGTTATATAGCTTGTCCAGTTTTAATAAGGCAGGTTGTTTTCTACTGATCACATTGTTGTGTCTACAGTTCTGATGGAGTCCAGAGGGATGCTGGTGCCTGTGGAAGGGAATGTGTGGTCCTGCCTCAGAGGAACTTTTCTCTGCAAGGCAGAACTTGTAGATATGGATGTGAAATGTGGCATCAATGCAGTTGTAAATAGTAACTGGGTACGGTATCTTCAGTTTTGGCTTTTTCTTGCTTGAAAACATGCCTTGATTTCCATCACTTCAGAACCCTGAGCTGCCACGAGATCTCGGCCACCAGCAGTGGACACGGTGCAGGTCTCTTCCAGCTGCATTTTACAGGAGCCCCATAATCCCACCCATTACATTTCCCATTAGCCAGTTGGATCCTTATCAAGTATCCATGGGTACATTCCCCATCCATGATGCATTGGGCTGCCTTTATTTTGGCCCTCAGCAGCGTGCCTTTGCTGGCCTGTGTCCTTCACACCCTTCTCCTTTTCTCTCCTTACCCTCCAGCCCAATAGCTGTACCCAATGGTAAGAGCTTTTATCAATTCTCTGAGTCTGGATCTTAGTATAATTCAGTTCAGTTTTAATACTACTTAAACACTAATCAGTCAATTTATTATCTTGTTAACATCAAGGCTGGCACTTTCTATAGAGACAGCTGTTGTGTGCTGTAACCCTGAAGATCCCCATCGTGTCTTTGTAAATAAGAATTCAGTGAACAGTTTTAAAAGATGGTAAATACTGTTTGTGTTTTCCCTTAAATTAATCTGTTTAAAGATTTTAACTTTTTTTTTACATGTATCCTTTGTATATAGTATAACATTTGCAATCTGGCAAGTGATTCTGTGCCTCTAAACTAGGAAATAGTATGATTTATCTAAGCTGTGGGGTTTTCAGTGTATGCTCCTGTAGATGTTGCTAAGCCTGACTGGATGAGCCATTGCCTTTATGAAATTGCACAGTGCTTGAAATTAAAATGCAGGCCTTAATATCTTGTTTGGTCAACACCTGGTTGGTAGAGTTCAAATCAGTTAGGCAGCATATGTGGTTGGACTTGTTTTCCCTCAAAATACTGTGCTTAGGTGAATATTGAGAGTGATCTGCTGATGTTCTAAATGCATGTCATGCCTGGCTAATGGCTGATAAATGCTGTTGAAATTGGAGGGATTTAACCTGTAAAATGTGGTGTTTGACATTTTTTATTTTTAAATAAATATTATTATTTACAGACTTTACTGAACTGGTGGTCAGTAAAGCACCATCTGGATGCCATCAAAATGAAGAAAAGACTTCAGAAGTCTTAGCAGGTTTGCAGCAGTTAAAGAGCTGGCTTAGAGAACCTTTCTACTTAAAGATGGAAAAATTAAGAGTTGTTGAAATTTCTAGCGTAAATCACCTCTACTTTGCTCTTGTGGCTAAAACTTTGTTCTACACACAGACAGCACAGCAAGATGGTCTTCTGGCCATTTAGTACAGCTGGCATCTCCTCAGAGTACAGCTGCATCAGCTTCTGAGATGTTTCTATTTTCTGTAATGATAATACAAAATTATTTTAAATGACTTTGCTGCTTCTGGAAGCAGATTCTTTCATTACGTTATGAATTTTTGAGTGTAAGTAAAATATGCAAGTGCAGAGTGTGTCATCTGATCTATCCAAAAGGATGTGAGCTGAAAAATGGACTTTATGCCCCGTTGTGTGGGATCCATGAAGAGCACACCGGAGAGTGCAAGGGCAGGGTGTCCAGTGGGCTCTGTTGGCGTTCTCCATGGATAGTATGGAATTGTCTAAACTGGTTTAGATGCTTTTTATTTTTAGGTTGAGCCTGTGCCCCCTGACTCCTGCACTGCTGCCATGCCACGTGTGCAGGGGGTCTGTATTTTAAATGTTAACTGCACTGAAATTGGCTATCAGGCCGCTGGTGTTTGGCTATGTGTTCCTAATTAGATGGATAATCACTTGAACATTGCTTAAAGTTTTACTTTGGGAATTTGGCTCTTATCAACCCCATTTTATAATTAGTTTATTTGCATTCTCTTTATTCCTTATTAATAAATCATGGTTCAGATTGAGCCGACTACTTTGATCGTAGGGCCTGGTGAGGCACAGACAGTTTCATTCGCTGTTGGCATTTGAAACGCAGTGCTGTGGCAGTGCAAGGAAACGTGCCTGGACACAGTTTGGGGAATCAGTGATTCTGAGTATCATAACATCCTCGTGAATGACTCTCTCCTGTTCATATGTGGCTGTTCATTAAGCGAGCGAGGTGAGGTCATCCCTCGGTGAATCCCTGGGGGCATGACCTCATGGTGGAACTCTGGCAGTGGGATATCAGTGCTCTGTGGCATCTGTTACCATCGATTTCCAGTTATTTATTTATTTATTTATTTATTTATTTATTATACTCCAGGAAATGTGTTTCAACCAAGGGAGAAGCGAGCAAACATTTTGCTCCTAGGAAACTGCAGTTTGGGAAATATTCCTCGAATGAGGGATAATGATGGGGAAAAAAACTCCCAAACCTACAAATAAACAGGGAATTCATGGGAATCAAAGAACTTAATGAGAAACAATGATTGTTGTGGGATACTTTGACATATGCTTTGACTTGTTCTAGGTAGCTGTGTGTCAGAGAGCTGAAATTTCAGGCTCTTCTTTTGGACCCTTCTCTTTTCCTTAAGGCTAGCTGACCTGAGGGGCTTCTCATCTCCTGCAGTACATACGACTGAAACCTCCTCTGAAGAAAATTGTTTGCAGTGGAAATAGGGTGCTTTATACTGCTGCTGCAGTTTCTTTTCTATCCCTCTTGGTGCCACAGAGCTGCCAGGGTACACGGTTGAAACATCTTCCCTTTTGCTGTAGGCAGAGGGTCCCATTTTCACCGCATGTGTTCCGCCACAATAGATGTAGAAATTAATTCTGCTCTTTTCCATAAATTCAAATACCACCACTTTGAGTGTAAGAAATCACTCCAGCCAAAAGGTCTCTGCGGCTTGAAATAGTTTAAGGCCTGTAAATCCTTCAGGGATCAGGTTCGTTTACCTGAATATACTCCATGCTTAATAAGAATTACTTCATAACACTTGGGCACTTGAGGCAAGAGGAACACGTAGGAAGGACTCTTTCAGCTACATCAATGAACTTCTGCCTGACCTTTGATGTAATCCTTCTCTGCTATAGCTTCATTGTATATGGAACGGGGGAAAATATCAAGAGCTGCATCTCATTCACGGAAGCACTTTGAAGTTAAGTTCCCCATTATAAAACATTTTTAGATCCCTGGAGGGAAAACAGCAGAACTGCAAGCTGCTAGTCACTTATATATTGCATACATGAAGGAGGAGGAAAGTTACATATACATTGTATTATGATACACTTTATCCAAGGGGCTGAGTCTAAATATAATAGCTGAACAAGAATGTGTGGGCTCATTATTGTTCAGTGGTGTAAAATTAAGCTGGAAGCAGATATTTTTATGGAAGAGTTTGAAATAGAAGTAATTCTGAAAGCGATGCTGATCAAAGAAAAGACCTGAAACAAGAACAGGATGGTTTGTATGTATGGACACAAAGGTCATGCCTTTCTTGCTACGTGCTCTCTGTTACACCTGTTTCCTGCACACGAGGCTACAAACACAGGAACCGTCTCTGGGTGCCTGAAACCCTGGGTACAAATATTCTTATCATGCCGGGGGTACATTTCACGTTTTCAGTGAAGGTTTATCAGGAGATTATGGCAGGAAGCAGTCATGAAGCCAGACTTCCTTATCCTGCATCTCTGATGCCTGATTTGTGTGCAAATTGGGTAACCTGAAAGCCAGGAGAATGATCTGTGGTGTCTTCCATACAGTTGGGTACAGAGTTCTGCAGGAAAATGTAGAAAATGTAGGCAGTTGTGCTTCCCATCCATCTTAACCTCTGCATCCCCATTACCCAAACATTGCTGTAACTGGATGGGCAGGAGAAAATTCAAAATTCGGGGAAGTGTGTGCAAGTTATGTGCTTTAGTGGCTTGGTAAAAGAAACAGACCCAAACCAGCCCCTGTATCTGAGCAGAAGAAAAGAAACAGCCCAGCCTTGTTTTAATCTCCCTCTGTCTTACTGCTGAGTGTGTTTTAATGGCTTTGAGCAGCTTCATGTGTTAGTGCTAAAATGAGCAATGGAACAGTATTCACAACTTAAGTCACTCAAATGGTTAATGTTTAATTTGTTCTTGCAATTAATTCATTCCCAGTGGCAGTGGCAACGGTGCTGAGATAAGACTTGTTTGTATCATTGAACTGCTGGTGTTTGTTGCCATAAAGTGCAGTAAGAGCTGGTGTTTCTTTGAGTCAAAGAAGATTAGCTTGATTCTGCACACTGAGAAAGTGTATCAGTGTAATTGCAACATTGCTTTCTAAACAGGAACTGGTTCACAGAACTTCTGTTAGCCATCTAATGGATTTATTTATTGTCAGGGAATAAAAGTATTAAGGTACTATCAAGCATGGGTAATCTCTAAATAATAGTATTTTTAAAAAATTTCTTTTTAATAGCAATCAATTCAGGTTGTCTCTCTGCTCAGTCCGATTTCAGTGGGACTCTTTAAGGAATTAAATTATCTGGTGATAGGAATTTCCCCTTTGGACACAGTAAGAGTAGAATTGGTAAAACTAAGATACTGAAATTTGCTATTAACCAGGCTTTGCTGCCATGCCGTGTGGCAAGAGGAACCTCCTTCTGTACTGATCTAATAATTGTATTAACTTCAGGAATGGTAAACTCTTTTTTCCCCCTCCTCTTTATGTTACATTCTAAACCTGTTCTTTCCAGTGTGTATCAGGAAAATCCTCCTAGTGCCAGCCAGCTGTTAGCTACACCAGTGGCAAGCTGAGTTGACTCACAGGAACAGATGTGATATCCCAATCCTTACCTCTGGATATTGCAGCAAACTCAAATTGTGGCCTATGATATTTTTTTCCCTCACCTGACTCACAATCAACCTCTGTCAAACCTTAAAATTCCTGCCAAAGGTTTTAAGGCCCTCTCCATTTAATTTGTGTTGTACCTTGGCATGAATTCATCTATTTGTAGATAAGCATGAAACTTTGCAGGCTATTTGAGCAACTGCCCATCTCTGTAGAAAATAGACTTACAAAACTGCAACAGCAAAGAGGGACTTCATAGCCACAGAAGAAGGGGAGAACCACATTATTGAAGCATCATCTGCTTTCATGGAAACTAGAGACAAACTGTGAAACGTGCCTGTAACATTTAGATGTCTTGGGAATTAAAGCACACAACGTACATATTGTAACTCCGAGAACTTCAGCTGGTACAGAGAAATGTAGGGGAGTTGTCAGCCTTTCTCCTGTTTGTAAATGGAAATAAAAAGGAGACGTGCTGTAATACTGAAAGTAATTTATTAAACCTGCCATTTGGTCATCTGTTTGGAGATGGCGAAAAGAAATCACAGAGAATATGCGTAATATGCTTACTCACGAATTCCTGGGTGCCTTCAGCAGGTACCATCTATTTTCATGCAGGATGACAGGTTATTAGTAACATTTGTAGGGACTTAAAATGCAGAACATGCCAGAAGAAAACATGTCGCTCTGATTTGTGGTGCCCATGGGAGCCATTTTCTTCAGAGGGTCATTTTATTTTGTAATAATTGGATGCTATCATTGATTTGAGCTCCAAGCCACCTGGTATCTTACTTAAGGCCGATGTTTACTGTCTAAGATGACACAATCTTTCCCATTTGGGCTGACTCCTGAAAGTCAGCTGGGGAGCTTAGAGGAGAAAGCACTGCTTTATATATAAAATGCCTGTGCAGCTTAGCATTCTTCTAAGAAAATTGTCTTTATATAAAAAATATAAATTTTATGGCATTAGTAATTCTCAAAATGTTTTCCCTCTATACAGAAATGCTACTCTTGCTCTAATATAATATTAAAAAATACAAACTTTATCCTCATGTTGAAGCTCCATGTGAAATCTAAATGTTACCTTGATTGAACAGTGTCTCCACTGACTTCAGGCCTCTTTAGTTTGTCCTTGAAAAGTAGTCATTTTTTTGAAAAGGAGCAGAAAACAATGGTTTAAAAAAATGCTGAAATCAGTAGACTTTGTCGTGACATCAAATGAACATTTTCTTACTTGATTTTGTCTGTAGTCCAGTAAATGACTTCCTCTTTGAAACGATGATGGTAGATGTGGAAAGTGATTAGCCAACTAATTAACAAGCCATCATACTTATTAATCAGAGAAGGACATAATATGTCACCAAAAGGGTGGCTTCATGCTGCTTATGAAAAACAGCAAGAGACTTTTTTTTATTAAAAACACCTTTCAGCTGATGGAGAATAGGATTAATGTCTGTGGGCTGAAGTCACAGCCAGCCACTGGTCTCTCACACAGCTGGGTAGTTAGAGGGCTGTAGTGGCAATCAAGCCCCCAGATTTATGTGGATCTAAACAATTTCAGATATGGCCAAATGAAAAGTTAATAATAAAAAGGAATTCAGCTGTGAAATGAACTTCCAGAAATGAGCTAAACCAGTTTCCTTGCCTTCAGTCCGTGCGGCAGCAATCACCTCTTTCTCTTTTTTATGTCCTTATTTATGGATGTAAAAGATGGAGGCAAGAGGAGATGATCTAGATGTGCACTGGGATTAGAAGGTTTTTTCTTTTATTATTTCTCCTCTTGCAATAATTTCAGGAAATGCAAAGAAATAACCTTTAAAAGGCAATAAAAAGGAATATATTCCTTTTACAGGTATTCTGTCTTAATGTACTCTTAATAGCATGAAGCAGCATTCAGTCATTGAAATAGAAACCCCTGTGAGTAAAACTAGAAGGAATTATTGCTTTTGTCTTGAATCACAGAATCACAGAGTCATTTAGTTTGGAAAATACCTCTAAGGTCATGGAGTCCAACTGTTAGCACAGACCAAAAGCTTTGCCATTTATGGTGTGCTACAAAGTAAAAGAAATATAATTATAAAATTGTCCAGGCCTTTTTGCTGAGCTGAAACACAGCACTTACCCAGTCTCACGCCTAAAGTGACTCCTTCCCGTGACTCCTGCAGGCTCTCAAGGTCAGCTGCATTCATTTGATGCTAATGTGCTTTGGAAACCGATGCAATCAATATTAGCTCCTGTGCTTATCTCCTGCCAAGGAGTTCCCTGTGCAATTTCTATTCCATTTTACTTCTCTTGAGCTAATTTAATGCAAGACAAATACATCTTGTGGAAGAACAGATGCATGCAGCAACAGCCACTGAGTGTTTTGTAGCAGTTACCTGTCTGTTAATAACCATTCTGATAGTAATTATCTGTATAACAATATACACAGATCCATTGTGTGCAAAGAACAAAACCAGACCGTTGATGCTGCCAGACTAGTTTATATTGGCAGTGTCAATTTTTCAAGTTACCTGGAAACTGCTGAAGACAGACTTAATTAAAAGTACTGCATATCTCCTTAAACATGAATATTTATTGACCTCAAATATTCAATGCCAAGATCATTCTCTTGCCTGATGCTCTGCCAGCCAGGAGAGGAATAACCTATTTGAAACCTCCCAGAGAGAGTTTTACCTGATTCCTTAGAGCCACTCTTCAGGAATAAAAAAATGATCAGAGGGATGGTCTCTCATATGAGGACAGGCTGAGAGAGTTGGGGTTGATCACCTGGAGAAGGAAAGGCTCCAGGAAGAACTTATTGCAGCCTTTCAGTACTTCAAGGGGGCTTATAAGAAAGATGGGGACAGATTTCTGAATGGGGCCTGTAGCAATAGGACAAGGGGTAGTATTGTTTTGAACTGGAAGAGAGTAGATCAGACTAGATAAAAGAATGTTCTTCTGCTATGAAGATGGTAAAATACCAGCCAGAGAGGTGGTAGGTACCCCATCCCTGGAAGCATTCCAGGTTAGGTTGGTCAGGGCCCTGAGCAGCCTGATCTTAGTGTCTGCTTGTTGCAGGGGGTTGGACAGGATGACCTTTAAAGGTCTCTTGCAACCCCAACCGTTGTGTGAAAAGCTGTGTGACCAGGGACTGACAGGGGGTGTGTGTCTGGCAGGAGTCACTTGGCTGGAGAAGGGGATGCCCAGAGTTTGGTACTGCTACCAAGGGCAGCTCAGATTTATGCACTCCACTGGCTGTTTTATTGTGGGACAGTTTTTAAGTACTAAAGCCATTAAGATCCTAAAGGGCAGGTGTTTGCTGCTTGACTGCTTTGAGAGTGTTCTGGGGAAGATCTCGATGCAGTCCTGTGCCGGCTCTGTCTCCCACGACAGGCTGTTTCAGAAAGCTGACTAACCTCTTCCAAGACCTTGTCAGGAAGGAATCTGAAGGGATATCTGTTTCCATCCATGCCACCAATGAACAGGCAATTTAAAGGGTATTACATTCTTACATGCTGGGGACTGATTTTGGCTTTATCAAATAAAATCAGGCTGAATCTATGACTTGGTTGTCTGCCAGTTTCACACAACATTGCTCTTTTGCAGCAAGCCATGGAAAACTGCTTATTGACAAAATACTTTCATCTGCAAGAGCTGAACGATCAGATTGCTGTAGAGGTTAGAGGATAATTTAATTTTCTTGGAGGATTTGCTGGTGTGTCTGTGTGAATATAGAAATGTAAGAGCTTTCTTACAGTTCTTTATAATTGTGTCTTAAAGACGCCTGGCTCAAGGATGCCAGACATGCTAACACCATGTGTGGACATCTGGTCACTGCTCTGAGGGAGATGGGGCCATCTGCTGAAGCAAAACCAATTCCTTCAGGTTTTCTTGACGGCCTCTTGTGCACACAATAGTTGAGTCCAGCTCTACTTAGTGCAGCAGATCTAATGGAATCTGCAGGTCGTAGCCTGTAGCAATCTCCCAAACCCATGTAATTAAAAACTAAACATTGGTGTTGTCTGTAGTTTTCAGTTGCAGCTGAGGTGTCACGTTTTCCCTTTCCTGGGTCTGTCATCTCTGGCAGTTTCTAAGACCCTCACAGCCAGCCTAATTAAATGATCAAAACTACTGCTTCCATCTCCATAGCTTGTTCTCTTTCCTTTATCCAGTATTTTCCAGAACTTAACAAAGCAGTAAAAACAGTAATTAGTACTCTAATTGGTTATAAATAATAATATAACAGAGTTACTGTCAAAATAACAACCACAAGGCAATATGCTCATTGAGAATCCTTAAAACACCCAGCACTAAGGCGGTTCAAAGTAGTAAATTATATTACAGCAATTTGCTTCAAAGAAGTATAACCTGTAAATTTATTTTATCCTGACAGCTGTGACAGGCTGCACTCCTAAGTGTGTATTTGTTTCAGGTCTGGCTGCTTGTTTCTCTCTTTCTGATCCGTACTGCCGATTAAAAGGTTGTGTCTGCGCCTAATTTTGAATTTTCACTCTTTGCCATGTACCAAATTCATAAGCTCTGTGTTTGGGGTATTTCTCTCAGCTTGACAACCCTGGTGAAATCTTAGCAGCCCCGACGTGGTGTCACCAGAGTGTTTTCTTTGTCTCCTGCAGCTGGTAAATTATTAATGATGCTGCTAAAGGGGAGCAGGGTGGTCGGGCGGAGCGGGCGGGGGTGCTGGGAGGGGAACTCGGGCAGGGGGAATTTGGGGGAGCCCTGAGCAGCTGAAGGGGGTGCAGATGGCAGGGATGCACCGATCAGGGACTGCCAGGTTTCCCCGTGTTGAATCTTTTTTCTTTTGCCTGAGGGCAGGACAAAAGGGTACTTTCCAGCAGCAACGCTGGAGAGGAAACAGATGGATGGAATATGTGAGAAGAGATTGTGGCAGTGAGAGTTTGTACTTTATAGCCGTTGATAGTTTAGCGTTCTTAATCTTTTTATTCTTACTTAAACCTCTGAAAATTGATTAAAATGTTGTCTGGCATCTTCCCTTTCAAAATTAGCAGAAGTGCAGTGGGGGAAGGACATCTAATGTTTAATACTTGCCTGCTGGTTTAGATGCTGCACAGTGCTGATGTCTTTTATTGACACACAGTGCTCTCTGTGGCTCATGAGGAACGATGAGGTAATCTAGAGACAGGTCTCTCTCCACCCACCCAAAAGTGATAAATACAACCTTTGGCAGAATCCTCAGCTTGCTCATTTGCCATAAAACCCTTGAGAAATCTCTCGTGTATATGAGACACAGCTGCAACCAACAGCAGTGTTCACTGCATATGTATTTTTTCTTTTTTAGAGGGAAACAGTGACAGTGCTAACTGAATTATTTAATGCTGTAGGGCTCTTATAAATTTATAGACTTTTCTGGTAGCTGTTAACACTTGATAATGTGTATGAAGGCTGGTTTTAGTTTAGAAGTATCATAGTTTACTGTGTCATCTCTAAAAAAGGGGAAGGGGAGGCTTTTTTTCCTTCCCTTACCACTCTTGTAGGTGCTCAGGCTGAATCTCTGTCATTTTGGTTATTATATGGGTAGGGGAGTAAAGGAGTCAGCAGTACCTCCCAGCTAAAGGGCATAATCTCAGGTTAGAGCTGTTGCTTTTTCCAAAATCCACTGATTCAGGAGGAAATGTGCCCAGGGAGGTTGACTCAGCTCTTTCTTCTTCCAAGGCAATGCACCCCAGAGGCTATCCCACCTCAATAGGGTTTTATTGTCAGTATTGTAACTAAGAGGTTTGTTTGCTTGAGATAATTATTGTGACTATCTTGGCGTGCTTCCCAAGGCTTCTCGAAGCAGAGCTCAAACTGTTCTGACTTGTCTGCTGAAGCACAGTCTATCACTTTCTCCCCTAGCTCTGGTCGTGGCTGTGTTTCAGTAATGCTGCAGGTGTTTGCAGACACTTTACACTTTTATTTCAAATGGAAGTTATTTCTTAGTTTTCACTATTTCTTAGTGGAATGCTAATGCTTCTTTCAGCATTTTAACAAAACTTTTTTTCCAAGTAATTATGAATCTGTTTGAAATCACAGAAGAAATACTAACCCAGGCGCCCAAAGAGCAGCAGTTTTCATCCAGTGGATTTGTGAAACATCTTTGCATTTTCTACAGGATGCTTTTCCTCAATAGCACTGTTCTTGGGATGTTCAGTGTGCAAATGGGTTGATAAAGTCAAAGCCTGGTTAGCTCTGTGTGTCAGAGGGAAGGTGTGAGACAGGTGACTTGAACAAGCTGGATAGAGTTGCCGAGTTGGTGTAGTTGCTTTCATGTTGTAGTATAAGTCAGAGCATATAAAATGTTGCTAAAATATTGTAAATACCTCCTTAGATAGACCCTTAAAGATAACTGTGAGGAGGGATGTATACTCTTCAAGTATTAATTCTCTTTGCCCTCACCCATACACATCCTATGAATATCTAACTGGAGATTGTCTTTCCTTATAAAATATATCAGTTACCTGATAAAAATGCTTTAACTGTGATGGTACGTGGCAAAAATGATCCCTTCTTGCTAAAGGTTACAGGGCAGGGAAGTTATGTATATCCTTCATCCTGCCCCCAGAGTTCTCGATGGAAAGGATATGTGGTGAATATATTTATTCACATAATTGCCCGTGTATCAGAGCTGAATCAGGTAACTGTGCTTTTGGCTCTTGCTTGGTTTGACTCACAAGCCCATTGAAGTGGGTCTGAGTTAAGCAGTTTGTCTTGTAAATCGCTTGGAATGTAGCTCCGGGTGGGTATTGAGCTGTAAGAGGCAATTTTAAATTGTAATTTTTTTCCCAGTGCCTGTTGAGGTGAATGTTTGCTGATCTGTTAGGTTGAGGGCATTTTCCATCTGAATGACAGCAGACGGTCCTCGATAGGGTTTGGTCGCTGTTTAGAAGGGCTGAACCTGCCCTCTGCTGGGCTCTGCAAGTACTGAGACACCCATAATTTACAGCGCTTCACATTAACACTAATAAAATGCGCATTTTGCTATAATCCACTTTTGCTAGTCTGTCCCAAATTTGCCGAGTTATTCTTCTGTGTTTCAGTATGTTGACTTTTTAAAAATACCTTAAACTAACTCACTGAAAATGAGCAGGCAGAAAAGAGCACTGTTGGCGCCTCAGAGATGACTTCCAAATTAAAAATTGCAGATTAAACCTGGATATTTGAGTTTTAACTAGAGTGTGTCGATGGTGACTCGAAACAGCAGTCAGAGGTGAATTTTTAACGTGGCTTTGGGTTCAAAGGTGTTGTACGATGCTGGAGTTAAGAGTCTTGTAAGAAATTATACATATCCAAACCGACCCAGAGGAGTGGCTGAGCAGAGCCTGACTTAGAAGTGAAGTGTGAGGAGCAAAGAGCTGGTTGGAAATGGCTCTGGGCTGGTCACTGTCTTACAGTGCTCATGGTCATACCCTGAGGGTGGTGAAACACTGGCACAGGCTGCCCAGAGTGGTGGTGGATTCCCCATCCTTGGAAACACTCAACAACCTGATCTAGTTGAAGGTCATCCCTGCTGTTGGGATGACCTCTAAATGTCCTTCCAACCCCGACCATCCTGTGATTCTGTGATTATCCCATTCTGAGGTCTTACCTGTGTGGTAAGTCCTTTGTGTGAGCAGGCTTGTGGTTTTTTATGTGAAAAGTTGGGTTAAACTCATTGCTGGGGGCAACAGAGGCCACTGAAAAATGAAAAGAGGTTAAAAGGGAAAGAACAGCCAAAGGCTTGAAGAACAACTATTCTTCGTGGGAAAGAGTTTTTTCCTTCAGGAAAACCTGTGGTGGATAGTGCCCTCATCTCTTGGAGGTGCTCCTTTTCCAGAGGTGGCTGAATCACCTTGCTCACTTGACTTGTAACCAGAAATCACCTTTTAAAGTGGAACCCAAGGAACAGATCTTGGCAGCTAAATCCAGCCTGGTTTGATATTTAAGGATTGCTATTGAACTCTCGGTTTGGTTTTGGTTATTTTTTCTTTTCCCCCCTCCTAAATTACTGGAGGAAAAACAGCCAAGCAAACAGTACAAAACTGACACCTGTGGCTAGCCAGCTGATTTATGGTGTTACATCTTAAAACTTGGTTTTACATAGAAGATGGGAAGAATTCAGGGCTTTCCTGAATGGACTTTACATTTTTGTGCTCTCTGAAAGATGTTCTTTGTATTTATTTTTAGTGTAATTGACCTCAGAAGAGGATCTTTTAAGCAACTCATGAAATCAGTGTCTCTTTAGAACACTGTGATAATTTCTCTAAACTGCTGTGTGCTGGTTTTGTACATCTGGCTCCATGTCTGTAGCTGCAGGGTTGCCTCAGTCTTTGCAGTGGTCCATGCAGATGTGGACTGGTGATACCTCTTTGGGATGAGCCCTTGTCTCTGCAGGACTGAGACAGCTAAGAGCAGCACAAATGTTTCTGGCCCCTCGCTGTGGGGAGGGATAATAACGAGGCATCATTTCCTGCTCTGCCTTCTGCCTTATTCCCAGGACAGGAGTTAATGACAAGCAAATAGCATCGCAGGGGAAAGGGAATGCAGAAGTCCTGCCTGTGTGTATCTGTTGGGAATCCCATATAAAGCTATTCTGTTGAGTTAATTTGATAACTGCTGTAGAAAATTGCAGCTGGGAAATCACAATGTGCTGAAAGGCCTCTCTGCAACACACAGCGAGCTGGGTTTGAGTCTACATCTGCCTTTGGCAGCTACAGGAACAAAAACACACCCTGAGCCCAGTTTTCCATATTGAGGTGGCTCAGAAATTAGGTTGAAGGGCCCACTGGGCAAGCTAATGCTAGGAAATTTAAATAAGAGTGTCAAAATATAGGGAAAGGTTTTAAACAAGTAAATGAATACATATATTGGGTTAAAATGCTTTTAATCAGAAACAAAGCTTTTGGCAGGAAACACCTGAATTTTAGGCTTCTGAAATGGTTATAATTTGTACTGAATTTATGCTACCTTTAAGTCATTAAATGTAATAGCAGGTAGTTTTGAACCAGCATTAAAGTCAGGTTTTTTTTTAGTTTATTTCTTTCTCAAAAACTTTTCCCATATTTTGAATTATGGTTCCTGTGTGTTCCCTGTCCTGGAAGCTGTAATGTGTGCTTTGCTTTCCTGTGGTGTATTGGAGTGAAGCCCTCTCACTAGAGGGCAGGTTTGTGTTAGATATTAGGAAGAAATTCTTGCCTGTGAGTGTGGAGAGGCCCTGGCACAGGTTACCCAGGGAAGCTGTGGCTGCCCCTGGATCCCTGGAAGTGTGCAAGGCCAGGTTGGATGAGGCTCTGAGTAACCTGGTCCAGTGAAAGGAGTCCCTGCCCATGGCAGGGGATTGGAACGAGATGGTTTTTAAGGTCCCTTCCATCCAAACCATTCTAGGATTGGATGATGAGCTGATGAACTGCTAATAAAACCAGGTGTATGCATCCATTACAGCTCTGGGATTTCCCTTTTGGAGGGAAGCAGGAGGGAATGGAGCAACCCTCATCGCTTCCCTGGAAGGAACCAGTAGCTCTTGACACTCCTTGTAGTGATGGTTTTGTTGTCCAAACCAGTTACGAGCCTGCACAGGAGGTTAAAATAGCAGAAAAGGAACTGCAAAATGCTGCTGTGGGAGCAGCTGCTGTGTTGGTCCTGCCTCTGGAAACTGTTAAATTGGCTTAGTTATGTTGTAAAACTGCTGCTCAGGTGTTAAAAAGTCACTTTTTTTTGGCTTTAGCTGCTGGAGAAACATAGGTTTCTTGTTAAAGTCCTGATTTGTGTATTTTAGCAGTGTTGTGTTAAACTAAGTTAAAGAAGTGGTAATGGTAATCTTAATACAAGTGTGTATAAGACAAAACATGAGAAGCCATATAGCAACCAGCCACACAGTTTTAAAACTTACTTTTTCCCCTACAAATGTGGCCAACAATAATTGGTTTACAGCAGCAAAATTAGAGGTGTCCCTTTCTCATTCCTCCTTGAGGATATCATTCAAGTTTGTAGTCCAAGTGTCTGAACGAAGCAAAGTCAGCCAAAGACCTGTGCAATGCTTTTTTTGCCAGATTATAATGGGGATTTTAGGGTAATTCAGATGTTTTGCAATTAAATTGCGTGTAATCAGGAATACCTGCTAAATCATCCTCCTTCATAAACCCTCCTCATCCTCTGCAGTGGCTTCCAAAAATTAAGTTTGTATAGAAAGACTGGTGTATTAAGCACAGTTTGCTGTACATGTATTTAAAACCAGACAAATTTTAACTGCATGACAGAGCAGCATTATAGAAGACCTCTTGCCTCTTATGCTGTGGATGTTTTCTAAATATGCACTTCAAAAGAGTGTATTAGCCAAAAATGTATAAAGGAGAAAAAAATCCTTAGTTCTTATTCAAACAGCGGACTCATGTATATCCATCTCCACTCTGCCTTCTGGTCAGGGAGCTAAAAGGTGCCAAGGGCCTCAGTCTCCTGCCAGGGTTTTTTTTGGTGGGATGGGGAAATAAACACCAAAACTGCTACTGGAGCAGTAGTTTTGATATTTATGGACACTTAAATACAACAGGCGAAGGCATAATGTATTTCTTGATGATCCTTTGATTTCTCCTGTTTTCCCGTGAGGAAACACTGAGACACACAAAAAGGTGTTTAAAAGCAGATATTTGTAGATGAATAGAAAGTAGGTATCGCTAACTTCTCCAATGTGATTTCATTTTGTTTTGTTCCCTAGGATTGTATTATTTATTCTTTTTTGCTAGGCACAGTTTCACAAACAAAATAAGGTTGATCAAAATCACTGCCAAAGCGCAGCTAGTGAGGATGCTTATAAATAAATATATAAAGATACTAGTCCTGCTCTGGATTTCAAGTGAGCAATTCAAGTGGCTTTAAAATAAAAGATCAGCAAATTTAGAAGTGTTCCTAGAAAATGAAGGCTGAGTACTGAAAGAAAATAGCTTGCAACTGCTTTCTAAGGGAAGGAATGGTAGTTGAGGGGAAAAAGGGCCACACAAAATAAATTCTAGGGCAACAGACAAACGTTGATTTTTAGGGTAGATGTAATTGATTCCTAGTTGCTCTGGTGGGCTATAAAAAGTCTCTCTTTCCATTTGCACCACCTGGAAGCCACAGCTAACCCTGAGCTACGTTCATCTGTTCTGTCCTGGAAAGGAGAAAAGCAAGTGACCCCACTGGCATTTAAACCTGTGGATTTAAGGAGTATTTCACTTGAGATTAGCCCACTAAGCCATTCCTTCTGCCTATTTAAACAATTGTATTCCAAGAAGGACACAGGAGTGCAAATATTATTGTTAACTGTACTTGGAGGTAGGAAATGTGTATTTCTGTCGCTGGTGAGTTTGTTTTATCAACCCCTTTATTTTTGAAGGGATAGCAACGTGTTCATTAGGAATGCTGTGACCTAAGATTTTGGTTATTCCTTTTCTCTTGGATCATGTTTGATCACCCAAAAGTTCTTTCCCCCTTGCTTATCCTCATCTTCCCCAGGTACCAGGGAAGGGCTGAGTAGCTCAGAAGCTCTGCAGGCAAGGGAAGTCTGGGAAGCTTCCTGAGTTATCCTCATGGGTGCAGATCTGGTTTTGGTCTCCTCACCACAGGTTGGCCACAGTGAATTCGCTTGATTTTGTGATACAGAAAAACATCAGTGACAAATTATTTCACTCATTTTGCCTATCAAAACTGGGCTGTAAACTCACATTGCAGCTAAGAAGGTAAATGGCTGAACTCAGAGCACTGACCTTTGCCTTATTCAGTGTAAGGATTCAGAGGAAAAGGAGAAGAAAAGGCTTCTGAACTTTGGTAAAACTCATCTTTTATTTCCCCAAACATTCTTTTTTTCCTCCTAGAGCAGCTGATATTTTTTAATATCCAAAAAACACCGGCCAGTTGTGTACACTTGATGCTCATGGTAATATTTTTCCAAAAATAATAAAATACCAAGCAGAGAAAACAAACTGCCTCAAGCACGCAAATAATGATTTAGGGACGTTTTTCACCGTGCAGAAATGTATTCCTAAAATACTTTTGGGGCAGGCTGCCTTTTGTTTTAGCTAATTCGGGGTATTTCTGGCACTGGGGTGCTGCTGTTGGCCTCTTGCTGCTAGGACTGAGGTGTAATTTGCTGACAACAGGGGGCAGAGCGAGTTTGTGTTTTAAAGGAAGAGAAATCCCTGTCAGAGCAGTCAATGGTTTTTTTTTTTTATTCCAAATGTAAGCCTTGTCTTATGAAAGAGATAATAGCAAGTACTCCTCTGTTTAAATCTCCTGTGCAGAACTTGTGGATGTCAAAGCATTTCAAAGGCTTGGTTGCTGTCTTGGATCCTCTTTTATAAAGCAGATAAGGCAGTTAAGTTATAAGTTTGTATTTATTTAGGTTGATTCAAAATCTTTTTATTAACTGTTTATTTAATTTTAGCCACCCAATATGGCTCTGGCAAGCTCTCAGCATACTTCTGGCTGCCTTGACTGTCTAAAGAGACTTTTGGCAGGGTCCTAGGTCTGGGATTTGCACGCTTTTTCCATCCTAACAGGCATGCTTGAGGCGCCTAACCATACTTAGAAAATAAAAAAGGAACAAACTTCACTTAACCATGAAAGGAGTAGGAAGGGAATCTGTTGCTGCCGTTATTACCTCCACACTCCTTGATCTAATTTGGACTTTGATGCTGATGAAGTGGCAACCTCGTTTCTACTGCACTTAAAGAAATGCATTAAAGCATCTGAAATGGTCTTTGTAATTTTTGCTTTATTTTATTTAAAGGGCTAAAGCACAGACTTGAGGGTGTACTTGTACTATTTCTCAAATATTCATAATTATCTGGCAAGGTAACACATTGCTTCTGGGACAGACTAAATGCACATGTTGAAGGCTTTTTCTGAAATTATTGGCTCTTTACTGTGGATCCAGTGCTCCTGGCCTCAGTTCCATGTTCATGTGTACATGAACAATCACCTGTGGAAGATATTGGCAGGTGTCAGAGCTGTGAGTAACAGCTCACAGGTGACACAGCATTCCGTAGTCCAGAATCTTGGATTTTCCCTCTCTTTATGTTGGACTTGGATTTCCCAGCACATTTGATGTACAGTCAGAACACAGACTTCTTTGTTTTTAGCTGAGCCCAGCTGAATTATTAGGGGCATTGTTAAGGCAATGGCTAAGGGCAGTCTTCATTTAGAATAAGACATTGGAAATTCCATGTACGTTCTTTATATGGAAATGTTTATACAATATAAACTTCTGCTTAGGAAAGCAACTCTTTTTCATCTGGACAGTCTCTCCATACAATGCATCATGCCAGACAATAGATGAAGTGTTTTAATGGTGGTAAACAGTGTGTGTGTGTATGTATATACATATTAAAAATATATATTTATATATATTCAACCACATGTGAAAAGTCCTTTCATTTCCTGCCTTTTAAGGGGAGATTGTATCGCAGAGCTACCTACCCTCAGTAGGATGTGGAGCTCCCACACTTGAATGCCTCAGAGCTCATTTTTCTGAAATGGGAGAGAGACAAATTACCTACATGTTATGATGGACAAATCAATCCCTTAGAAGTTGTAATTAAAATTCTGCCACATCTTGCAAAAATTACAGGGAAATCACTTTGAAATTATAATAGTGTGTGTAGTAGCTGTTTAAAATACAGCTACTATTCATAAATTCCTGAAGACAATATTCATCTAATGTCTAAACTTTTGTATGGTCTCTGTGTAGCAGAAGAGACACAGTGTTTCCCAAAATAATTTTTACTATTTCAAATGACTGCAATTAAAAATTGCAAACGTGTTTGCTGTTCGTGCTTACACACGTGCTCAAAAAAATCTATTCTAAAACTATCTCTTTTACACTTGCTTTTAGGGATGAAAGGAAGGCAGCAGCAGCACAACAGAATGCTCTTCCTGTCATATTTATAATTGTGATGTAAATAGTTTACATCACAATTATAATTTACAATTTACAACACAATTTACATTATGTTGCAATATTTTCTTCTCACTTTAAAGGAGAAATGGTAGCAGCATATCCCCTTACCCACCACATGCACTGTCTAAACGTGGCTTCTCTTTATTAAAATGTCAAGTATCCAGCTCTCCATTTCCCAGTTACTGCTATTCTGTGCTTCATATCACTGATGGACCCAGCTACTCCAGACATCGTGCAAACCTTCATTAAATCAGTGCAGTGCACACTGACTTGAGCAGTTGGACCAGCTCCTGCAGCTCAGGTATGGATGAAAAAACCACACTGAAGTATTTGGAATGAGTAAGTGCCAAAGTATCGGTGACTTTGGCTGGAATTGGTATCTGCTTAAGGCTTTCCCTCAATTAGAAACACTTTTCCCAAATAATACAAGTTATTAATTAAGGAGCAGCAATATCTTACTGCAGAATCACAGAATGGTTGAGTTGGAAGGCACCCCGAAGTTCATCCCTTTCCAACCCCCCTGCCATGGGCAGGGACACCTTCCACTGTCCCAGGCTGCTCCAAGCCCTGTCCAACCTGGCCTTGAACACTTCCAGGGATCCAGGGGCAGCCCCAGCCTCTCTGGGCACCCTGTGCCAGGGCCTCCCCACCCTCACAGGGAAGAATTTATTCCTAATATCCAATCTAAACCCACCCTCTTTCATAGCCAGTAGTTGCTATATTTTATGCTGTTTTCCCTTGGAATATGAGGGCCCTCTGCTATTTCTGTTTTGCAGCAATACATGGATCTTGCTGTTTCTCATGGAAGGTACTGAACCTTTAAAAAGTCAATATTGAAAGAAAAAAGAGACAAAAATTATGTTTTGATTGCTTGATATGAGCATGGATACTGTTTAATAGGCAAAACAAGGGATTTAATTTCAGATGAGGCAAGCACCTGTTTCTCTCTTTGTGTATTGTGGGGGCTTGTGTGGTTTTGTTTTGATTTTGCCCCTTCCCCTGCACAGAGGCCCTGAATGCCAGCAAAAACAGTTTAAAATGGTATCAATGCCCTTCCCTCTAAGCTGTCAGATATATTAAATAATGATAAATATGTTTTATTTGAAATGCACAGGGCTCCCTAATGAAGCTCTTGGGCTGCACTAGAGCCCGGAGCGCACAGAGGGGTTTTAGAGGGGAACCAGAGGTAGCTGTAGGTGTAGTTTACTCTGACCTCCTGGTTCTGGGAGCAGAGGGAATGGGGAGAGCTATGTAAGGCAATGTCTTTGCGTTGCATCCCTTCTGTGGAGGGGAGTTCTCCCGCCTTGGAGCTGGCCCAGCCCTCGGTGTGGCTGGGGAAGGAGCGCGCCAGACCTCCCTCCGCAGCCCCCCTGCACGCGTGTGCCCTGCCCCAAGCTCTGCCTTCCCAACAGCTTCGTTTCCTCTCTTTTCAACATATCTCTCCACGAAATGCTTTCCATCCTTTGGGGCTATTTTTGTCCCCTTATCACGGCTGTTTCCTTGGGTAAATAGTTCTCCTGGCGCTGCTGCCGGAGCTGGAAGGCACGCTGGGGTACAGTAGGTGCGGGCTGCGTGGGAGGTGAGAGGCAGGGCTGCAGAAACCCTTTCCTTTTCCTGCCTGCTTCCAGTGAAACAGCTCCCATGTCAGCAGGATTGTGCCTTGAAGAAGGAAAAAGAGAGGGGGAAAAAAAGGAAAAGAGAAGAAAAAAACCTCAGCCCCAGAAAAAACACTAAATTTTATGAATGTAAAATATATTCGAGGAGTCAAAAAGCAGAGTCACTGTTTTTTCCAGATTGCCTGGCTGCACAATCACCTGTCTGCTCTTTGTTGATTTTCAGATATATTCCCCCCTGTGGGTGTCTCTTACCTAAGTACCTGGTGGAGAAAGTTGCAGGGCAAGACTGGAAGCTGTAGCATGGACTTGGGATTACTGTATTTAAGGATTCTGCTATTTCGTCTAAAAAAAATCACTGTAAGCAAGTGGGGACTGAAAAATCTCCTGCACAGCAGGAGCATGGAAACCAGGGTTCCTGTTGTTCAAGGAAACATGTGATCCTAGAATCACAGGGTATTCCAGGTCGGAAGGGACCCACAAGGGCCATCAAGTCCAGCTCTTCAGTGGTTGATCTGTACTGGGATCAAGCCCATGACCTTGGTGTTATCAGCACCATGCCCTGAGCAACTAAACCAGTATGTGCTTCTTTATGTGCTCTTTGTTATTGTCAATTTTAACTTAATATTTTCTATAATTTTGAAGGTTTTTGCATGCTGTTCCATCAATTAGAAAAGTAATTGTTCCGCTTCATACCTTTTTTGGGGGGATTTTTGTCAAGATTCCCAGGGAGCTTTTGTTCTTTTTTATGGAGGTTTACTGAATTTATAATCGCTTGAAATTTAATAGGGATGTGGAGGAGGGAATTACAGAGGTGTCTCTGCACATTGCTGGAATGAGCACTTGTCTGAATCTTGAAAGATTTTCCAGAAAATGCCATCATTTTCCCCAGATTTTATATAAACTCAATCCATTAAGTAGTAGTGGAGCAGGTACTGATTTAGAAGGATGTGTGTCACATGTCAACCTACTTTGTAAAGGGAAGAAAAGTATATAAGCGCTTTTTAATCTCTTAAACACCCTCACTTTGTAAGGGCTTAAGTTAACGTTGACATGCACAACATTGACACACATTAGCTGTAGGACTTTTTAGCATTAAATTGGAGTAAAGACATCTTACTCATTTCTGTTACTGGGTCATTTGTTGTACACATTGTATTAAAAAAATTAACATACTAAAAGTACTTCTGACTTTCTTAAACACGTAGAAGTTGATCCAAGGAAATGCTAACTGGTAAGCTTCCTTAAGACAGAAGCAAATTTTTTGGGTACTCTCTTGTTGAAAGGGATTGCCTTGAAGAGAATAAAGACTCGTGTGTAATACAAGTTCTGAAATTGTTCATTTGGAAACCCAAGCTTTGTTGTGTTTTTAACTAGTCTTGGGGTTGAGGCCAATGCTTCTCAGAACTTGCCTGGTAACTTCCTTGAAGCTGTAAGGTACATCATATTTGGTACTCAAAGCTGACTGTGAAAAATCGGTTTCCAAACTGAAAGGTGTGAGTCCAAGGGAGATCACGGGGGCTGGGAATGGAGTTGGGAATCTGACAGAAGTTAATTGGACTGTGGTTGTATTTGAAGGTAATTTGAAATAATTTGGCTGCAGATTAATTTGCTCTTGAGAAAAATGGCAAATTAGATGTCTAACATATGTTAACCTTACTGAGAATCTGGTTTTTCAGCAAAACATTGTTGCATCGGTGGTGTAGTGATGATGCTGCGAGGATAGTCACTCTAAAACCAAATTTAAATTGCAACTTCCATTACATTACTACCTTAATTTGTAACTGGATGTTGACTTTGGAAATGCAGCATCATTAACCAGAGGAGCTGGTGTGATGTTACTGCACTTCCCCTGTTCAGTGTTCAGCCTGATCTGTTCCCACAGAACAAAGAATTCTGTTGCTGTTTTTCATTTCTTCCCCTAGATCCACATCTTTGAGTTATGCCATGCTCTTACTACTCACCTTTATCTTGATCACAGCAGTCTCATATCCATTTTGTGCTTTTTTTTTTATTGAATCCCTAACAATGGGTTTCACTTACTAATTTTATCTTCTATTCTTCTAGGTATAATAGCATGTATTATCTGACTAGATTTAATGAAATAAAGATGGTTACCTGAAAATAACTGTTCAGTGGAAATGTTGAGGTATCAGTTTTTTGTCTTTGGGCTCAGTAGCATTTGGTGCCATTTTTTTTTGTTACATGCATTAATGCGTTAGAAAACCAAGCCCTGACATTGCCCTTGTATATTTTTGATTGCAGTAGGATTATGGCTTTGAAGGATTAATACTTGTAAAATTAACACCGCTGTAATTGGCAGTTGCTATTAATTAACAGTGAGTGTCAGGAGTAAGTTCTCTCTTCTAAGCGGGACAGATCAGTTTTGGACAAACTTGAACCAGCCCCTGAATGAGCTTCTATCTGTACCAAGAATTTTGGGTCTTCTCATTGCATTGAACACCAAACTGCACCTACATGCTAGCCAAGGGAGAAATCAAAGCTGATTTTGTAGTGCTGTTGTGTAAGCTACAGCTGAAGATCTGCCCCTTGTTCAGTTTGACTAACCTTGAAATATCAGTGGGATTTCAGTTGTCAGGCAACTAAAAGCTTTGCTTGTGTTTTTATCTTTTTACTGATACCCGGGTGCTTTGTCATCTTAGACTAGTTTGTGTTTCGTACCACAAAGGATTCTCTGTATCTAATATTTGACCTGAAAGTGTTACTAAAGGGAGCTATTAAACTTACAAATCTACTTCCCACATGCATCCTACAGCTCACAGTGGTCACTCGCATTGTCATGTCGGGAAACACGCCGAGCTAAAGGGTGTTAAGATCAAATTAATTAGCAAAACCATGGGAAATCTGGGTATTTCTTTTTATTTTGGCATCAATCTCACTCTAAAGCTCTATGCCAGTGCTTGTAACTTGTGGAGGCTACTTACCAGTTTTATCGTTGTTTTGCACTAGCATGTGTCTCTTATCTAGAGGATGAAAAACAAATGACACTTGTTTGGGAGAAAGCTGACATAATTTGTGCCATGGGTTATCAATTAAAGCAGGCTCTTTTAAATCTGCTCTGTTGAGTGGGGAAGGGCAAGGGGTGAAGGAAAGAGAAAACAAGATTTATCTTTCTCTTTAATAAATAAATGGCCTTGATTCCAGTTTGGAAATCTGAACAAATGATGGTGCAATCACCATTTTTCATGAAAAAAGTGAGGTGAAAGAGATTTCCAGTTACTAGTCTTGTGGTTTAGATGTTTATTCACAGTGCCAGAGAACTGTTTTGGACTCCCATCCTCAAAAGGTGAGGTGTGAACCCACACCTGCTGGAGTGGTCCAAGAGCATTCGGATGCAGTATTCAGGACAGGGTTGCCTTAGCCTCTTCTTTTCTACAACTTGGGAAAACCAGCAAAAAGCTGGGATTCTACCTGGTGTGAGAACTTCCCACCTTGCCTCCAGGTGAGTGCCACAGCCAGCAGACACTGGAGTCAAATGAAATCCCATCAACAGGAGAGGACCCACTTTGGCATGCCCTAAGAGCCAGGGATTGCAACACTCGGCAGGCTTGTGCAAGGATTAATTCCAGTAACAGCTTGGGATGGGGCCAGCAGAGAGCTTGAACCACAGTGCTGCCACGGAGTCCAGAACCACCACTGCCACATTTTTTGTTTTCCAGATTTGCCTGTGAAAAAACACGTTTTTTAAATTTATGCTGTTTTAGTGTATTCAATTCGAAGTCATCACCAGGGGTGGTGTAACCAAAATTAGGTTTGAATGGATAATGTATTTGCTGAAGAGATCGTGCAGCTTTGATAATTGGAATTTTCCAGTGATCATTAGGTAATGTGTTTGTGTCAATAAGAAGGCCTGTGGAGTGACTGAATGATCTGGTTTGTCTTTCTGGCTCTGAGTTTTCTCAGTTATTAGAAAATCTCCCTTGTACCACAGCTGTGGGGTGAAAGAGCAGCACTGTGCATGAGCTTTGCAACTCATCTCTTTCCATTAAAAAATTGTCATGGATAAATAGAAAATCCTTTTGGAAAGGGTACATCAGGTCTTCTTCTTAGCACTGCACTACTAAAGAAACACTACAGAAAATAATAGCAGTGTTTAGTAGAAAAATGTCTGCCAGTACCTAAAATGGTAGATTTACTATTTAACATTACTTAGACCCAAAGTTTTGTAGTTCAAGACCAAATTTCTGATTTGTAATCAAAAGATGTCTGTACATCGTGTTTGCTGCATTTCTACCAGAGAGTGATTCTGTTATAAAGCTACGACATGAACACTGACAGGGTTCTTTGCCTTTGTTTATTAGCAGCAAGTTGTGGAAAATCAAATTAGCGACAGTTCTGCTTCTGGATAATAAGTTAATTTTGAAGTAAGTAGGTATAGAATAGTAACGTGGGTGAAGTTATCACAAGTGATTTCAACCTGCCTCATGAATTCCAAGCAAAATCCATGTAAAGGAAGCATTAGAGTTATGGGGTAGAGATTCCTAAGGTTTCTTACCAGACCAAAGTGAGCAATAGAGGACTACTACAAATGTACTGTAATACAAAATCACAAATGATGTTTTCAACACTTTTAATTGATTTGATTTGGCAATATATTTAGCAGTGTTTAATCCCAGGTACATTTTAACAAGAAAGATGTCAACTAGAGAGTCTGGGCAAACAACTTGTTAAAAGTTCCTGGTTGCCATCAGTGTGTTTGTTTCCAAACTAGGTCTCTTAGTCTGTTTCCCATCACAGTGTCCTGAGAGGACCTTGCTCTATCTTTTTTTTAAAAGCTTTGGTATGTGTTCTTCTCACGATATGTATAAGTATTTCCATTAGAGTTAATCAATCAACACCAAATAACAAATGCTTTTACCATTAATGGGAGCACTGGGTGTGCGAGGAGGGCAGGACTGTGCATGTAAAGGCAGCACACGCAACAGGAGGAAGTGCTGTGGGGTATTTGCTGCTCAATAATATCCCAGGCAGGTCTCGTGTTGGATTTATGGGGTTGCCTTTTGGGGTAGAGCCAGGTTAGGGGGTCATAAAATGCGCAGCTTGTTTTCCAGTTATGTACTTTGCCGGATAATGGAAGTGGGACCAGGGTACTACTTAAAATATATATGGATGGGAAGAAAAGAATAATTCATTTGAAAAACATCCCATCGTTTTTCATTTATCAATCATTGTATTGATACCAGATCCACGTTTTCAGCACATCCCACCTGGAGGTTTTCTGCAGCACTCAGTAGTTCAAACAGCACTTTCTGCTTTTCATGTAGCAGCGGTCAGGTCTGGTGTATTTGCATATCTCTAATTAAAGTGAAAGCAGATGTGTGATTAATGGGTAATGCTACCTGATTCTTTACGTGAGTCTGTCATTGTTAGAAGGCCGTGGTACACAGAGACCGAGCAATGTCTGTCTGTAAGTGATGCTCAAGGCTGAAGGAGCCTTATCTGTCACATTTTTAACTTGCTCTGTCTTTCAGCTTCTGAGGCTGTGTCAGCTTGGCTGGAGAGCTTCAGATGAGTGGCAGGGACAGTGGTGCTTTTTTTGTGTTACTCTGGGATGTGGGCTGTGAGTAAATGATAGGGGCACTGACACAGGCACCGCCTCGGCAGCAGCTGCACCACAAGGTGTTTGCCATTGTGTGGGGCTGTCTGCCCTGGGGTGTGTCCTTGTTGACTGGGGAAAGGGCTGATGGGTTGAGCCAAATAGGGGCTATATGTATTATTCTACTCTTAAAAAGTGAAAAAAAGGAGTGAGTCAATCATAGATGCATCATGTGTCCTTTGTGCCAGGCATGAGACGTGGAGGCCAGGAGATGGGACAGGCTTGCTGAGAGCGCAGCAGGGCGATGGGTGCAGGTCAGAAACACAGAATCACAAAATATGCTGAGTTGGAAGGGACCCACAATGATCACTGAGTCCAGCTCCTGGCCCTGCACAGGACTTTCCGAAGAATTCCACAGTGTGCCTGGGAGCATTGTCCAAACACTTCTTGAACTCTGCCAGGCTTGGTGCTGTGACCACTTCCCTGGGGAGCCTGTTCCAGTGCCCAGACACTTTCTGGGTGAAGAACTTTTTCCTGATATCCAACCTAAACCTCCCCTGACACAACTTTAGGCTGTTCCCTCGAGTCACCAGAGAGAAGAGATCAGTGCCTGCCCCTCCTCTTCCCCTCAGGAGGACATTGTGACTGTGATGAGGTCTTTCCTCAGTCTCCTCTCCTCCAGGCTGAACAGACCCAGTGCCCTCAGTCACTCCTCACACAGCTTCCCCTCAAGGCCCTTCTCAATCCTTGTGGCCTCCTTTGGACATCACAGCCCCTGGGCCATGGCAGAGAGGTGTGGGAGAGGATCAGCCCCGTGCACAGGGCTTTGCACATACCATGTGATGCCTTGCATCCAGTGGGTTATTTTTCCAGACGTGTAATTATCTTCTATTTTCTTTCAGCTGAGAGACTCCCTCAGATATGGTTTGAATTAGCGGGCATTCCAGCGTTTCTCTGACAGCAGCGAGGTGCAGGCTTGAAAGTAGCTAATTACATGTCCTTGGGATTAGAGGATTTGTATATGCAATTAAATTTCCTTTTAGCTCCCCCAGAGTTCAGCCTGTTTCTTTTAGTTTTGATTCCTAAATGGACATCCCTGACAAAGCTTATGTGCAGTTTTCTTAACCTAATTTATAGTTGGTTGCTCGGCATCATTGGGGAACAAAAGAAAAATTAATTGGTGTTCAGGCAGTGAATGTTTTATTTTTTGCAGTTGTTAGTGCAGCATTCAAACATCTCCCAGTCATTTTATTTATAACCAAGTGTTTTGTTTTATTGAGTATTCTTTGAAAGAGGTAACAAACGTAGTGATAAAGAGTATGACTATTTTTAAAATTATGTGAAGTTAACTTTTTTAATTTAAGAAAGTGTGATCTTGAACTAGTTTCATGTGTATCGGGAACTTTTTTCTTGAGTTTCAGTAAATAATACTTTGTCTTGGGGAAGAAAACTCGGTGCGATTAGACCAGATATTTTAACTGTATAACCTCCAATTTTAAAAAGTTACAGCAAGTATAACGGGTTTTCTTTAAAGGAACGATTTTCTATTTAAATGAGGGTAATTTTATTAATCTATTTCTCTTCACTGTGAGATTTTAGTAATTAAGCCAAGTGACCTGATGAATAAGAGTCTTTTCTTAGTTAAATTATTTAACTCCAGTCTCAAGTGAGGAAGAGATTTCCTGTGGAGTTCTTTTGGATTCATGTTAAGCTGAAACTTCCTCTGAATTTTAGATCCTTTCCTATTAAGCAAACACTTGTGCTTGTTTCGCTTGCATAGTTTTAGCATGAACCTCCCTTAATCTATGCATGGATGACTTGAACAGAAATATCACAGGTGATAAATACCTGTTAAAAACTGTGAGGAAGTCCTGCACAATCTGAAACAGCTAATTTTTAGACTTGGCTTTTCCATGCTTCCAGGTAGAGTGAGGGAAGAAGGGATAAAAATAATCTTCTTTTTTCCTGTTTTATTTCTTAGTCTTGCTTAATGGGCCACACAGAATTCTAAATCAATTTTGCAGACGTTAAGTTTGAAGAAAATTACACATTCAGAGTATTCTTCAGTGTTATAATTGACAGCAAGCATCATGAGTCACTTATTGTTTGCAAAAGCACTGAGACGTTTATTAATGCCAGATTTTACTAATGATTTCAGAAATGATAAGTTAATAGGTTTGAGTTAAGGCCCATAGATACTATCGACTCATTTAGTATTTCTTAATATTGAATTAAATGTACTTGTGCAGTATTAAATGCCCTGATCTGGCTCTGATACAATATTCACACACAAGCTTAATTTGGGAAGTTATGGGGAGGCTTAATCCTATTCACACGTTTGTGATTGCTGCTTTTGCTGTGGGATGTCATGCAGTCCTAATTGAAAGGATGTTCATTAAGCATATTTCATTAATATATAATGAGCACCATAAGTACAGTGACCTTTGAGATAATTCACTTACATGTCTTGATTCATTACTGCATTTTCCACTTGTTTATTCTTCAGACATGAAAATGCAAGAATTTCTTAGCTTCCCAATGCCTCCCAATGTATCATGTGTTTTATGATAACCTGAAAGGGATTTTATAAAGAATCTTCTGCTACCTATGCTTTAAAAGCCAGAAGGGACAGAAAGAGGGAATTAGACTTCAGTTAGCATAGCTGTGACTATCCATCACTATTTCTTTATGAATTTAAATGTAATATGTAAACATTCCTTACAGACAAGTAGATTCATGAGTCGTAGAGTCACTCAGATTGGAAAGTCCAGCCCTAAAACCACATCCATCCCCCTGCAGTCCTTGTTGTATGAAATATTCCTGTTTACTAGGCAGGTGTGTATGTTCTTGTATATATTTAAGCGGGGAAAAAAGAAGCCCAAATAAAAATAAAATAAATTTTTAAAAAATCAAGAATATCTGTAATACTTAAAAGTTATAAAATGACACGTGATGTGTGATCCTTTCAATTTAAGTCATCTTCAAAGAATGTGCAAAGCTGGTTCAATTTCCTTTGGCTTTCTTTGTACACAACGTACAAAATGTAAGGTCTTCTGAAGACTTTGAGGTGAAGTTTAATTTTGCTGTCTGAAAGTAATTTGATTATAATATTATTTTTTGTTTACTGGTGAAGGTTAGCAAGGATGTAGAAGAGTTGAAGAACAAAGTCTGTCAAGAATGTGTTAAATGTGCATAGTACATTTAGAATAAACATTCAGTTGTGATAGGAGTGTTTCTATCCATGAGCAATACTTATTTTCTTCCTCTTAAAAATCAAATTATGATGAAATAGACCTGAGGGGAATATCATTCAATTTGCTGTTGTAATGGCTTGAGTTAGAAAATGAAGCTTCCATTTTCTTTTTCATACCTTTTTGTGTTACACTTGCATATACCCAAAGCAGTAAAATGTTTCAATCAGAAGACCAAGAGGCCTTTTTATTTCCTCTACCCCAACAATTTGAATAATTTCCAAACTAGTGATTGATAGTAGATCTCATTTTATTAAGTCTCCATTTTGACTTTTCCTAATGGAGCAATTACCTTCCCGATGCTGTGATTCAGCAGCCAGTTCTAATGCACACACATTCCTTTGATTCAATTTATCTGGAATGGAAGGGTGGCTCTGTTGGTGAAGGTTTTATGTCTGTCCCTGTGGTTTATACTGATGAGCTCTGTGAAGAACTTCAGGTCAGTTTTTTGAAATAATCCCTGAAAGGTGTGCTTCCCTCCTTACATCAGGTGCTTTGGTGAGCAACCAGGTGGTGTTTGACCTATTTTTTGTCTGAAATGCACCCATAAAACTCATCTAGAGGAGCAGTATCAAGCAGCCTTCCAGGGCCTAAAGGAGCTCCAAGAGAGCTGGAGAAGGACTTCTGACAAGGGCATGGAGTGACAGGACAAGGGGCAATGGCTTCAAACTGACAGAGGGCAGGGTTAGAGTAGAGATTAGGAAGAAATTCCTCCCTGTGAGGGTGGTGAGGCTCTGGCACAGGTTTCCCAGAGAAGCTGTGGCTGCCCCATCCCTGGAAGTGTTCAAGGCCAGGTTGGATGGGGCTTGGAGTAACCAGGTGCAGTGGAAGATGTCCCTGCCCATGGCAGGGGGGTCGGAAGGGGCTGATCTTTGAGGTGCCTTCCTACCCAAGCCATTCTGTGATCCTAAATTGTCCAGGACACCTTCAGTCTGTTCACCGTTTCATGGTGGCTGAGAAGAGCCACGGTGTTTTCAGTGTGTGTAACTTCTGGAAAGATTCCTCAGCCTTCTGGAGATCTCTTGGAGTTGAACTTGTGATACCAGGGAAGCAGTCACACGAACAAGAAGTAAGATCATGTGGTTGCTGCTTATCTGTTTTGGGAGGTTTTTTTTCTGTCTGTTTTAATAGAATATATGGCTAAAATGTTAAGAGGCAGCATTCTCATATACCATGTATGAGAAAAAACCCAGGATGAGAAAAAAGGGATGCAGAGGCACAGGACCCACAGATGAGTTGGATACTCCAGTGGTGTTTCACAAGTCTCCAATATTGTTTTTAGGCAGAAATATAGTTAAAAATAAGTTATTGCATCTTATGAACTTTCATTCCTCTCTATATTTTTCCCCTCAAAAAACAGAAAAACCCAGTCAGTCACCGAAACACAGAGCTTTCTTGATTGTAGTATAGCAGCCCCCCGTATAACAGCCTTGCCCTTCTTTCATTAGTCCTTCTTGCATGAAAGGAAAATTCATCACATTGAGCCCTTGGAGGCTTCTTTTGGAGGCATGGAGAAGAGGAGTAATTACCAGGTTTGTGATAAGCTGTTCCAGTGTTAATAACTTGCATTGCAAGAAATGCAGATCAAATTTTGACTCGCAGGATCAGATCTTGACACAGAAATGGGTTTGGATTGGCCTTTAACGTGACTGCAGTTGTCTGGCCCCTTGGGTCTGGCCCAAGGTTGGTGACTAAGACAGTAATTCCACTTTTAGGGGAAGAGCAACCTTTTCTCATCAGCAGTGACTTCAGTGATATTCCAGTAAAATCATTTTGTTGGAGGTTTTTTGGCTTTTCTCATGCAATTGTGTCTATGAGAAAGTCTGAATTTTCAGTAAATAATCATTAAAATGATGTTCCTTCTGTCTCTCCTTAAACTGCTGATTCATACCCATACTTGATAAGAGTCTGGGTATGAATCACACAATAAATGGCCAGCAAGCTGCTGCGAGCTGTGACTGACTGAGAAGGGCTACCCTAGCCTAGAGTTTCCTCAAGCAAGAAGAGAATTTTCCATCCCAGTTAAGAGGGAAGAGAAATACAAGTGAGTTGATAAGCTGTATCCTTTGTAGAGGAAGACTGGGAAGCAAATGCCATTTACAAAAAATCAGCCTCTTTCACAGTATTGGGCTACTTGAAACATATCTTTTCTAGGATTTTGTGCCTTGTGAAGGAAAATGTTGACTTTTTGTTTTCTGAGGCTCATATTCTTGGATCAACTTGGCTATGTGTTCTCTCACAACAGCAGGTTTTAGAGCCTCAGAACAAAGCCTTATGGTATCTTTGTACTGCTGGTAATAGTGTTTACCAGCTGCAAATGATTTAGCAGTCTGGAGCAGATACAAATTGTTTTGAATTTGAATTCTTTCCGTCAGAAATTTTTATCCCTCAAACCTATTCCTATGCTAATATATAATCTATCAACACACAAATAATACGGTATTTTCTGCACGCCATAATTATTTAAGTTTCTATCTGTGTTTTATGGTTGATGGAAAACTGGCAGAGCTGGATCTGGCATAGCGAGACCGGTTCAAACGATTATCAGTTTGCATGTTTGACATTCTTGGCCTGTTAAGTGTTGTATTTTACACTTAATGCTTCAAGATTAGCATGATAGATTAGCTTGCTTAGATGAATGTTTTTATAATTTATGTTCTTATTAACTGTTCCGTTGATCCTAGAAAAAATATGTCTTTTTTTTCCTTGATGGATGTCACGTCACAGGAATACAGCTTGTAAATCAAGTGCTCCTTTATGCTGTGGTGATGCTGTGTTAGAATCTATTTCAGATGAAAAGTACTCAGATACACAGATACAAAAACCATCAGGAAATGCAAAATGTACTTCTGCTGACTTGTGATGTAAATTCACAGACCCTGTCACCTGCCTTGCAAGCTTTGCTACTCTGGTGCTATCCATAAACATGATTCAATTTCCTGAAGGTGAAAGGAAGGAGCCTGGCAAGTCCAAGAGGTGTCAGAGTTCAAGAGCTACCAAGAGCTCACACATCCTTCTGCCTAACACCAGGATGGGTGAAAGCTGAGATAGGAACAAGCCAGGCTGCACAAGAGAGTACAAAGCTTCTATTTAGCTTGATTTAAAGGCTGTCTGTGATCACACACATCTGTGCTTTTATACATATATGCATATAGCATCTGGGACTTGGGATCCTATTTAGGATACTACATGCAAGAGCAGATTCTGAAGTATTTATACGCAGACATTATGCAACATCTGTGTTTCTTTTTCAATCCAGATGCTGGACTATAGTGTCCCTTGAAAAGCAGCTGGAGATGTGAAAGAATTTTGGATGATATTTCCTTCAGATTTTTCTCCTGGATACTCTGGATTCCTCAGTTTCTTCTTGTGCCAATGGTTTCTCTCATTACAGTCAAGTTACATAATCACAAAATAGAGACCTAGATGTAATAACTGCATGTGTGCATTTGTGTAGTTCAGAAACCTAAAGGCTGTGCTCAAACGTGGTCATTTAATATGGGCACTAAAATTTCAGTTCTCCTCCACTGAAAAAGGTCACCAAATCTTCTTTATAACCATCTGTATAAATAACTTAGTTATGTATTGATTTTTCAGAGATAACCTTTGGCTTGTTTTGCACCTGCTCTGAGCTGGTTAAGCGTGAGGCAGATCCAATTTAGAACACATCTATAGCTGTATTAGCACATTGTTCTACCTGAAATTATAAGCCAAGGCTCTTAGCTTTGAACTTCAGCTGGCTCAGGCAGATGTGGCTCTGAGCATCAGCTGAATATGGAACACAAACACTGATAGCATAAATCCCACCCTGTGGGGCCTCGGATCATTCCGTACTCTTTCGAGTGCCAAACACATAAAATTTTTATGTCCTTCAAATAATCATTTTTTCCCAGGCCTGATTCCAACCTTCACCTCAAAGAGAATATTGCTCAATACAAGTTAAATAGCAATTGTGAGGGTGAAATAGAGTAGGAAGCATTGGCTGCTGTGGGGATCTTTCGAAACGGACTCAGTGAGTGATTGAGTAATTACTGTTCTGCACTAATAATTACTGAGCTATTAATATGGTTAAAAAAAGACAGCTCCACAGATTCCAGCTTCTTCATGTGAAAACCTCTAGCACGTAGCTCATGGTTAGAAGATTGTGGTAGGAGTCTGTGGCTCCCCTTGTTATGGGCATTAAACACCTTGTCATTACATGTCCGAAAGTTGTCACTTGCACCTGGAGAGCCTACATTAAAAACTCATTAATACCCAGGCTAATTTTAATTATTCTCTCTCGTGTAGAAATAGATCTTAATTTAGATTAATGCCAGACCTCTCTGGGGCATTTTCAAAATAACCCAGGCAAATAGTTTCTGTAAATATATATATGTGTATTAGTTTAGCGGTGATTTAAAATTTTTTTTAGTTAACTAAAAATAGATTTTGATGCCAATATCTTCCTTAGACTGAGCAACTAAATATCATTGTTACAAGGTTAGGTCCTTAAAAGGAGCAGAAACTCCAACAAGCACTGTGTGGGTAGGTGTTTGTAAACTGCTTTTTCAAATATCACTGTGAGGTGTTTTGTGGAAATGTGTAGTGTTGTTTTCTTTGCTCTCTCCATTCTCTTTGCCCTCCTCCTTTCCATTCTCCCAAACAGTAATTAATGCCTAGGATCAGCATGGTTGCTGCTGCCATGAGAATATACTGCAGGAAGAACAAAAGAATGACGTGTGCTTTGAAAAGGAGCCAGATAGTGAAAAATGATTACAGCTTGCTTAATTACAGGCTTTTTCAGAGCAGCATGTTTAGTTTTGCATCACCTCAAAAACTAATAACTTCGTGGCTTTTTAAAACCAAGATAGCAAAAAGAAGTCTGATGTACATTATAAAAAGAACAGCGATCGGGTTTTTGTTTCCAGTGTAGTATGTGGAAAAGTTTAGACTGAAGGACAGCTTTAAATAAATCATTGAACAAAAAGAAAAAAAATACCACCTAAAAATACAGAAAATGTGATTCACAGTTTCCTCTCAGCTGGAGGTGTTTGTTGCAGACCAGGTCCCTGCTGCAGGTGCAGTTGGTACTTTGGGTTCTGAGGGGGGACAGGAGCTTTCACCTACACCTGTGGTCCTTGGTCCTCATCACCAAATTGAGCAAAGGTTTCTGTCCTCCTCTGAGGTCTGTGCCCGAGGTGGCCATCCCCCATCCCCCTGGTGCTCAGGTTTAGGTGGGGTTTGCACCATTCCATTGCTACCTGGCTGCCAGGGCATCCCAGCTGGCAGAATTCACAGCAGCTTTCCCACCTTCCCTGCTTTTCAGGGGGTGCTGAGCTGCCCTGTGACTTGTGCACAGAGAGCCTGGCCGGAGTGGGACCAGCCTGAGTTCAAGGAGACCCTGCTCAGGCTTTCTGCTCCTCCTCTGGTCGTGCCTGTGCTGGGAGTAGCTTCCATCCCTCTGCTGCTGCCAGTGCCTCTCAGCTCACACTGTATTGTCTCCCCAGAAATAACCTTTCCTTCAGACTTGGAGGTGGAGCAGGGGCTGACTTCTCATCTATCAGACACTCTTCCTGAGTGCTTGGTTTTCATCCCACTCAACAGCCACCTAATACATGTATTAAACTTGGTAGGACAATTGCTTTCCAGATTAGAAATGCAAAAAAGGCAGAAAAAGTGAAATTTTTCAAGTTTTCCATTTTATTTTGTTCCCAGGTAGAGCCGTTCTGCTCCGCCAGAGTGGGGATTTTAACTGATGGCTGTTGAACTTGTCTAACCTGATCTTCTTGGGATGGGCTCTCGGACATTCATACAACCCCCCTGGCCCTGAGTCCACCATCAAAGCCATGAGCTGGCAATTTTTGTGTTTCCCTGATGGAGCAGATGTCAGCCTGATGATTCTGAGCCCATGTATACACATACTGTGCTCACACAAACCCCAACGGGTCTGCATTTGATTTATCGTGGATGAGACAGAACTGATCAACCTAAACATGCCTTTAGAAATACCCTGGGGTTTATTTTTAAATCCAGTTGTTGATCTGGAACATCCCTGTCCTTTTAACAAGAAATGTTCAGCCGTATCCTTATCTGAAGTTGGGTTTTAACAAGTCTTGCGTTTGTTAATACCTGAATGCTAAGGTAACATTCATCTTCTATTTTTTTTTTAAAAAGTGTTATCTGAGAGTTGATAGGGTCTTTATTTGGATATCTGTTTTAAGTGAGGGATTTTCTCCTATTTAATGTTAACATCTGAAGAACAATTTACTGAAAGGTTGGATGAGTATGGAGGATTATTTTCAGTTTGAACGTAATCAATTCTCTCAAGGCTTTTCAGAGAAGGTTTCTGTTGAGAAGGTTTCTAGGAAGAAAGAGGGTATCGAGACTTAAAATTTCTGGTATTTCTATGATATAGGATGAGAAGGGGAAAAACCTAACCAAGTATCTCAGTGTTGCTCCTTAAACATCATGAGGAAAAGAATACAATTGCAGCATTTGTCCTGTGTCTCATGCATTTTTTTCAATCTCAACATTGTTTCTAAGAGCTCTGCAGCTCATTATCTACTTTTGTCAGCATCATATGTGTTTTCATGAACCCTTGTACTGAAGGTGCAAAATCTCTCATTTACCTTGAGTGTACTTTAAGTGAATGTCATTATAGTAGTAAGGCACTTATGCTTATTTTTATAATATTGAGAGGAAAAAGTAGTTAAATACCACTATTTTGTATGCAAGAAGGGAATACTTCGTATGCTTCACTGCTGTCATCTGAAAGTCCCTACATTGCTTTTGGCAAGTAGATAACTTAGAAATTGCTTTAGTGACAGAAGTGTTTTGAAAATAAACCTTGAAAGTGAGAATATGAAACCTGTAATTATCTAATGGAAGACTGAAATGGTTTTTTAAAGCATGCTAAAAGGTAAACACCAGAGTTGCTGCAGTTATCGGACCTCTCCACGTGCTGTGCCATATCTGTGTGTTGTGGATACATAGGACATGATTTTCCAGATGCCCATTAGGCACAGAATGTTCGGGTGAGGCACTGGGATCACAAAAACAAGGAAAATATGTTTGCTCTGCTGGTAGTAGCATTTGTGGAGGCAGACAATTTCTTGAAGAATTTAGTAATTCTTCCTGGATTTTTAATATTTTTTTTTGCTTCTGTATTTTTTCAGGTTATTGGCCTCCCCACTGTCTTTCTGCCAGGGACAGGGGGGTGTGTTTTGTGTGAGAGCCCGATGCCTTGTTGTACACAAGGGTTTTATTGGGGCTAAACAGCCCCTGCATGCTTGGCCTTGGACTGGGACAAGCATTGGCTGCTAGCACACTCGTGTCAGACCTGGGTTCTTCACAAGGGTTTGCTGATGGTAGAGTTTGATTAGGTCACAGAAGATCCAAGGTCTGCCAAACTTCAATACTTTGGTTTTTGTGACTGTGGCTCACTGGTATGCAGTATTGTCACTGCAAGAGATGAGTATTTGCCTCTTTATTAGCCAGAATCGTTTGTTACTCTGTACAAATAACTTGTCACCTCTGAGAACTTGAGTCCTGGGAAAACTTGGCAACAAAAGTAATTAAAAGGGGGAAAAGTTTGGCAGATACTGTTCTTGTTCGTGTCCACTGGAATTTGTTGGTTTTTTTTTTAAGTCACTAATGTCACTCTTGATTGTCAGTGGGACTAGGTAACTACTTCCCTTCCCTGTTACTGCCATCTCAAAAAGCCTCCATCAACGTGAGGAAAGAAAATACATGTCCTTGCTGCTCAGCACAAGGTTTGTGTTCACTGCTGTGGCAGTTCCCCTTTCTGTGGGCAGCTGGATAAATCATGACAACTTTAGGTCATGGTGTCTGTGTGGCTGCAGGGGAATGGCTCTTGCATACATGCCTGCATAGGAAATATTAGTGTCAGAAAGCTGAGTAAATCCTTTTTCAAACTGCTACATGACTTTTAAAAGTGACTCTGTAATGAATTATGTTCCTGGGGAAAATACTAAGACTTTTTGGCCTGTGAAAACATCAGTTCTTTACTTCCAAAGGGCAACTGCTTCAGCTAGGGGTATGTAGCTATCAGTGGTTGCAGTGATGCAGTATTGCAACACCCAGAATAAAATGTGCATGAGACACAGAGAACATAAAGAACCTCGTTAATCTGTTTTGTAGTCCCATCCAGGATGAGGCTGGCGTTGGTTTCTGCTGCTGCTCTGATGCCAGAAGAATCCTTTTGACCAATTACAGTTAACAGCCCTGAGATGTGTCTTTCATGCTTCATATGATATGAAGGGTCTCTTTTGGTATTGAAGTAACTTCTGCTTTTTAAAAAGTATCTGGGAGGATTTGCTGTTCTTCCTCAAGGTGTCCTACCAAGGAAGCTGCATGGGACACTGAAGGTGATGGCTGAAAGAACAATGTCTGATTTGAAAGTAACTCAAAGAAAGGATTCCAGTGGGTTATTTTTTTACTAAACTTCGACTTTTTTATTCTTCTGGCTAAAATGGAAGTAGGAAACCAAACAAACACATCTCAAAAGATACTTCATCTTGCAATTATTATGGCCTTAAATAATAGTTGCTCTTAGCTGGCATAAGCTGGTGCTTTTGCCAAGAGAAACAGTCCCACCTTCCCTGGCAGCCCGTTCACATTCCTGTTGCCTCCTCCACTGTGCCAGCGGGAGGGTATCTGCAGCTGAGCGTGGACATGGGCTGAGGAACTGACACAAGGTAACACTAATCCAAGAGAAATTGCTGGATTTTTGTGTTTTGGTCTTTTCTCAGCTGAGTTAGCCACTCTCATTTGCCACCTGGCTCTCCATGGTGTGATGGGGGAAACCACACAGGGCAGGAGCAAGGGGCTGAGGAGACAGGATCTGTTCTGTGGGTGATGGTTGTGCTGGCCCAGGTGAGGGGAGGATAAAGAATTAAAGGTGAAATTGCTGGATTTGTTACCTTTTAAGTCTGATGTTGTGCAGGACAGTGAAGGGTAGTAGTGATCCATGTGCAAACTGCCGTGGTGCAAGGGTGTGAAGTGTTACTGTTTTTCCACATTTGAGTCACCAGCCCTCTGACTTTATAATGCTCCACAAATGCACGTTGTCATTGGATGAAATAGGCTTTAACATCCCATTTCTGTGTAGGTGGTGTAGATCCTCTCATACTGCAGTCACAGTGAAGCAACTCTCTTTTATAGAAGCCTTTTTTCCGATGGTTTTCCTCTGGTTTTATTTTGGTGTATAAATCTCTGTAAAATTACTGTGTTTAATGCTTCTCCAGTGGAATTGGTGTGCTAGTTTTAACTGCAAGCGTGTACAGAGGTCATCTACGGATCTGGAATTAGTCAAGCAAAGATTAATGCTATCTCTGTTTTCTCCTTGCTTAAAAAGAAAACAAAGTGAATTTCACATGAGTGGGTGTAGAAAAGCAAAGGAAAATTTGCTGATAGGCCTCTATATGTGTGTTGGATGATGTTTGCTTCCTTGTGCAACTCTACTGATTCTCGTCCAATATTTTTTTATCATGAAATGAACTTGTACGGGCACATAGTTATTTATCATAAACAAATTAGAAGTTTTAAAGACTCTTTTCAATCTGTTGTCCATTTGAATTAAGGATCCTTTTCATAAAAAACTGGTCTTCAATACACTGTGTCACAATTTGCTTATGTAGCTGAAATGAGGACAAAAATGTTTTCTAACACATTTGGGATGAATGGAAAATGAAGTTTTACTGTCCTTATGACAGTAAAGGAGTTTTCTGTTATTTGCAGGAATAAGCCACTGCCAGTCAACTCTTAAAGCCTGTTTTAACCTCAGTGCCCAGGTGAGAATCAGGGGCTGCTACAACTTCCACCCAGCACAAGCAGAGCATTTTGCAGTGCTCCACACGCTGTGTGGAAACTTGGAAAGTTTGGAAACTTGGAAATTGTGGAAGCTTGGAAACTGTCTTCTAATGTTGTTGGGAGAAGAGAATGCCAGATGGGGCTAAAGAGATGCTGATGGCCTCTTCCCAGCCATAATCCTCCCTAAAATTGGGGTAACTTCCAGTGCCGCCTTCTGCATCTGCACAGCCACTTATACAATACAGTTTTGAAAACACTTAATGAGGATAAATGCAACAAAAATCAAAACATGGAATAAGCCTTACTCAAGTTTTAGGCCTCGTGAGTTTTATGGTCTTTTAATTAAAAATTGCCTTTTAAAAATGTATCTTAATTGTGCTGGAAGAACATCTTTCACAGCAGATGTTTGATAAAATGTAAGTTGGGCTTTCAGCATCTCTGTTTCTAGTTGTGATGTCTTTGTTGTGAAAAGTTGTCATTGGTCTGAGTACATCATTTTTCGAGCCACCTGCTGTTCCTTTCCTCTCCTGTTCCCCACTTGTTTCCTTTTGAGGTTGATACTGAAAAGCATAAACCTGGGGGCGGCCTCCCTTCTACCAAACCTGCTCCTCACACTGTGCTCTCCTGCTAATGCTTATTTTATTAGCCCCCTTCTTACCCTGGCAGCAGAGGCTGTGATGTAGCAGCCAGGGCACTTTTCCAAACCCTGAGATTTTACAAGCGGTACACAGTGGAAACATTTACAAATCTGTTCCAAGATACATATACACTGGGTGTCTATATCCAAATGTAAATATTCAGATCTGTTTGTTACGTTTTCAATTTGCTAACCAGTTAAAGTTTTATGTTCGGGTGTCCATGGAGAACCTTTTGCTTTCTGTGGTCAAGATGACAGAAGGTTTGCTAGGCAGAAGAGAGCTGTTCTCTTATCTTGATGTTCCCTGAGGCTTATCTGGAATCCTGGAGCATCCACGTAGTAGGTGTTGATAAGGAGAGAGCTGGCAGCTCCACCAGGTCTGCACTGCTGACTCCTCCTTGATGCTTAGTCATCTGTATGAAGGGATAGGCTGCTGCAGGCTTGATGGTCTGACTTGGGTATTGGGCATTTTTTCATCTCTGAATTAGACTGTTTTCTGTTTTTTTGGTAAATCATAACTTTTTTTGAGGGACTGGGGTTCTCTTGAAGCCCATCACATGCTAGATGGAAGGCTGTAGTAGCCCTTAGGTTCTTCAGAACAGGAGGCAGAACAGTGACAGTCATTAGGATAAGTAAAGCTTTGACCTCCCCAAGTGGAAACCTACATTGTGTTTCTCTCTACAAGTGGAAGAAATCTGAATAGTTTAAAACTGAGTTTTTGTTGCTTGTGGTATTTGATTTTTTTTTTTCTGAGTTATGACTTTTTGACTTGTAGGCAAAATCTGCTTATGGTGCTTAATACCTGGTCAGACTGTTTTGAAGAATGTCATCTTTCACTGAGTGTAACTTCCATATCTGACAAAAGACAGGGATCAAAACCTGTGTCTGAAGAAAACCCAGGCTTTGAGAAACTTCAACATTGATGGTTTGCCTCTAGATTTGAATTAAATTGATTTTTATAAATGCAAACCTCTCCATCAAATACTGCAGCCAAAAGTTCACAGGTTTGTAAATTTCTGGATGTGATTTTTAGTCTTGGGTTTATTCCCATTTCTAAGACTTGGTATGAGAAAAAGTCTTCACCTCGAGTGTCTGGTAAATCCCTTAGATTTTAATCATATGCCAGAGAATGTCCTGTCAAATGACAGTGAATCTTCAAATGTAATGGTTTAATGATTTTTTAAAAATTATTAACACTATTTTTTTCTTTTTTACTCTATCTGAAATATGAAATCTGCAGTTCCAAGAGCAAGGGCACCTTGCAGAAGTTAGCAGATATGCCAAGTTTGTATTCCAGCCCTTCACCGTACGAAATTATTAAATGCAATTGCCTGAAAAAACATTTGGTATCAGTGGAGCTAAAAAGCATGAAAAGGTCCAAACTTGACCTTTGGGAAGGAAATATTGCCTATGCTTGGCGCAGCACGTCTGCACCCTTTGCTTCCTCTTGACTGAATTGGTATTTGAGGATTTACTTAGAAGTGAGCGTGTGCTCAAGTGCATTCCTGAATCGCTGCCTCAGAAAGAGGACAGTGCTCCTTTCTTCCCTAAGGACCTTTCTGACCATCACAGAAGTGCCACACCTGACTCTGCAGGAGCAGGATTTGGCATTCCTGCCTGGCACACAGGTAAATCCTGAAAGTATTTCTTGAAGCATCTGTTTTGGAGAAGAGCAGATGCGGTGAGGGAGGACCAGAGGCCGTGGGACACACTCGACTTCAGACTCCGTGGTGTTGCAAAATGTTGGTGTGAAGTTTATCTAGCTCTAGGCAAGGTGGACTTTTTCTTATCTTTTCCTAAAGTTACCTTCTGTTGTTGGTCAGGTATGAGCTGTTACTGCAAGTGCAGCTGGCAGAGGACACTACCAGCAGGATGTGATGCAGAAACCACGAATGAGTAGGAACAGCTGAAGTCAAATAAATAAACACGAAGCATTGTTTATTACATCAAACACAGCAGGTCTGGTAACCCAAGTAACCCAGCTACCTCCACTTCAGTTTTCCTATCTAAAGCTGTTAGAACTGCATAATAGTTTGCAGTAAGCTTTGGAAATTTTAGTAAATGCTTTTACAGGTGGATAGGAATAAATACATCATTAGGCGTAGGAGGGTCAGTTTGAGTCTCCCCAATTCAATATGAAACGCAGTAAATAATTAAATTCTCTCTCTGCATTACTGTCCCTGTACCTGAGTAATAAAAGTTGGCAGTTTCTTTCATATGATCAAGTCAAACAAGCAGAAAGGGACAGGAATTTGCAGAGTGAATGGCAGTAGTTGCCACAGAAATAAGGAGATATTAAGATTATAAGAAGCAACCAAGAAACAATTGCTGTTGAATTCCTCTGTGTATGAGTGGCATGCAGTCATGGCAAGGCACCTGAGTGTACCATGTTCTTAAATAACATTTCTCATCTATAACTTCGGTGGCTGGATACAAAGGAGTAGAGTATTTTGGCTTTTATCAGATTAAATTGTCAACAAATACATTCTCAGCTAATTTCCTTAGCTGACTTCTGTTCCTCCTGTTAGGCTGTGGTGCCTAACACTAGAATTGGTGCTTCTGAAGGGAAAAGCAAGCAAGTCTTAAGAGTGTGCTCTGCTGCTTCATTGCCATGCCCACCAAAGCCTCTTCCTTCGATGAAGGGATGCTGGGACGTCCTGTTCCCAACATCCTCTGATTCGTGGCCAGTGAGGTGGGAGGATGAAAAGGGATACAGGATCTGAATAGTGGGAATACCCATTAAAACAGGCCCTCATGTGAGCAGCACAGCAGTGCAAGGCTGCTTCTCTCTGGATTCACCTCATCTTTGGGTTTTCTGGTACCAAATGAGGCAATGGTTTCTTCTTGGCTGTTTTTGAAGCCTTCACAACTAAATTTTGCTGCCCGTTATGGGTGGCTCCAGCTGTGGCCATGTCTTTGGTGGGAGTTTTACTCTTGTTTATGAAGCCTGTTGGACCTTGATGTTTGGGGCTTTGCTAACACAGCAGCTGAACCTGGCTGGTAAACCTCCTTTTTTGTCTTTAACTCAAGCAAAAATTCCAGGCAGGAGCTGCTAAACTGTGTAGGGAAAATTGGTCCCAGCCAGGAGTGGCTGTCAGTGGTAACACAGCTGTTTTCAAAAGTTACAGCAAGTTTTGTTTTTATGTAAATTAAAAAAAAAAAAAAAGGTTGAATTTTAGATAGACATCCCTTGGGGTCAGGCTATCATAACAAAGAGCAGAGTGTGCTATCACACAGTGACAGGTAACAGAGATACACCTACTGGAAACACTAACAAAGACATGCCTAATAAAACTGAAACCACAATCTTCTTTGATAATTCACCTGATCTTAAAGCTCATCTATTCAAAAGAAAAGCAAATTGCCACTTGTAAATAAAGTGAGTCTTCAAATGTCTTTTTCAGAGCTTCATCTTTTAATAGTTTCTAAATTTAGCATCACATCAAATACTTGAACAGAGCATTTGTGTTTCCACAGCAGTGCTTCAAACTTCAGTCTCTTGTTCTTTTATGCAACTTGTGTCTTTGGTCTGTGCCAAACCATCCTGATTGTTACTAGTGCTGTTTTAAGGTGTTTTTTACCCAATTCTTCAGGGAATTTTTAATGTGGTAAAAAGACAGGCTAAATTATGCTTTGGCCTCTCTTAAAACTCCTGAGGTTTTCTTTTGTTTTCCTCTCTTTCAGATGCTGAGTCATCATGTTTATGAAAATCGTACATCACTATCTGGAAATCGTATAATTTATTTAGAAATGCTGACTGCCACACTTTATCTGCTAAACTAAGCAAGTACTAAACTGGCCTTGATCAATGTGCCTCAGTCAAGGGTGCTGGCAATTTACTGGCTCTGACCTTCCCTGCATGTTTAAGGGCCTTAAACAACAGGGAAGGTCAATGGCAATTACACCATTTAAGAAATTCATGGAGAATGAGGCAGCTAAATAACTACAAGGATTTAGAGCAAGCTTGATTTATTTCCTTTCTTTCTTTTTTTTTTTTTTTTTTTTTTTGGTTTTTTTTTTTTTTTTTTTTTTTTTTTTTTTTTTTTTTTTTTTTTTTGAATGTCCATATCATCACTTAGCAAAGATTCCTTCATTTGTGGTGAATGAATAAGGTAGACCTAGAAGTAGTGAGTTCAAGTAAATAAAATCTGCCTTCATGCTTCTAAAAATAGGCTTTTAGGACCTCTGGAGAATGTTAATAAAGAATTAAAGAATGTTGTTAATAATTACCGAGTCATTCCAAAACTGTTAGAAAATCCACATAACAACCAATATGAGTTGTTATACCAGTCCCCATGTATTGGACCAACCTAATAAAATCTAATCCTGTTTTTTCAATCTCAAACTCTTGATTTTGGCCAACAGGAGGTGTTTAAAAATGCAGTGCATTGTAAATGCACACATATCTATAAACATTCCTGCAATGTCTAATAGTTTTGGATGTTTTTTTTATCTGTGTCTAATCTGAGGTGCTTTTAAAAGTCCTAATGATTGAGAGTGTGCCCTTTGTATGGCCTGGACCTGCACTCTCAAGGTTTTTCAAGTTGAAAGGCAAGCAAACCCCATTAATTATGTTGTCTCCTAAGGTACATGAGATGCTCTTAGAATTCAAAAGGCTGTTGGTTTTCAACATGAAGCAAAGTGACCCTGCTTTGCTCATTGGTGTGTATTGTTCTGGGGGGATTCCTCAAGGACGCAATATGGGGAAGAGTTGATGGGACAAAATTATTCCCAGTTTTGTAACTGACACCTTCAAAGACTCAAACTGTCCTGAGCAAGCTGTTTGCATTTTAACCTTGTGATGTGAATACTTCCAAGCTACTTAATCCCGTGCAGCATGACAGAAATAAAATAAAACCTTGTTTCTACAGCTCAAATAATTTTGTCATAAGCCTTTAAATTAAAGATCACTTTTTACTTTTTCCTTCACTGCACTGTGTGCCTGCCATGGGCTTGCTTCTTGGGTGTAAATATTGTGTAGAACTGTGCATCATGCAGAATTTCAGTGTCTTTTGTTTAAAAACCATTTTTGTTTGGCCCAGGAGGAACTGGAAAGTATGTATGGAGTTGTATGTGGACATGTACAGGATTTCCTGCTTGAAGTTGTTGTTTTGCCATCAGGACTTGGGAACTGGCATTAGTGCTCCCTGCCTTGTAGGGGTAAATCAGGATGGTTTGCCAGGTCACAGGGCTGTTGACTAAAAATGCACATTTTCATCAGGAGTCCTGGGTTAATCACAATCTGTGTGTGGGGCTGGCACTGTCGTGTGCCTGCTGCAGTGGCATTTAATGCAATGGTATTTAATGCAATGGCATTTGGGTTTCTGGGGCATTATTCCTGCCCAGGGTTGGCCCCTGGCGTGGGTGTTGTGTCGTCTCCAGCCTTCCCCGTGCTCCCCAGCCATGACAGACTGAGAGAGTCATTATCTGCCACTCTCTGGCTCCCAAAACGGAGCAGCATTTGCAGTCTGGTGTTCTCTGAGATGCTTTTGTTCACTTCATCAGCTGAATATTCATTTATGCATCAAATTGCACATTTGTTGAGAAAAATGAGGGCTAGAGCTTTTCAGTGCTTAGATTGAGATGCAGAAATGAATCATAAATCACTTGAAGAATTCTGTCTTTAAATCCCCTTATTGCAGTTGCTGGAGGAACATGTATTTAAGCAGCCATCATCAGTGCTTTCTAGCGTAGGCTGTGCTTACTGCAGTGAAATTGTGAGCACCTGTATGAAGGAGACTTGTAAGAAAAAAATGTTACACATAATTTGAGATTCTCACAAAGTGCTGCTCTTCTACTTTGTCCAGGTTTACATTTGCAGTGGGACTTCTGGGAGTGAGGAGTTTATGGGTTGGGTTTACGTTTGTTTTTATGAACTGCAATGTGGGCATCACCTTCAATACCTCATAAGAAGGTGGTCTGATACCCCCAGTTGTGTGGTTCAGGACTTCCTGCATCTACTCAGCCTTAGAGATCTATAAATGGTGTCATTTTCTCTATTTTTCTGCAATACGCTTTCCATTTTTCTCATAACAAATGAGCAATATTAGCATCTGGTCTGGGTGTCTGGGACTACAGTTATTCTTTGTGCATGTGTTTCATTTCACTGAGCTATGAACATTATTTAAATTTGCATAGAAATAATTTTGCTGTGGAAATAATTAACTATAGTCTGGAGTAAGTGTGCATATGTATGAAGAATCTGCTGTTACTGGGAGGACACGTTCTTTGCATGATGAATGCTCTGGGGGTTTTTTGAAAGGTGTGATGAAGAGGCAGAAGAATTATTCTGCTCTTATTTGCTTCTCCCATTTGTGCCCCAAATACATCTTTCTTTTACTAAATTGCTGGTAGTGAGTTTTAATAAATCAATTTCATGGAGGCAGAATACTGTCCAGAGGATGCTGGTTAATGCATGGAAATGAATGCACTTCATGTGCTTTGGGAAGTTGTGACTGGGAAGAGGTGCAGGAATGGAACCAACTTGCAGTAAAAAACATCTCAGTGAACCAAGAAAGCCACTTACACAGAGCTTTGAACTCGATGATTTCATTCTAATTGGAAATACCTTCAAGGCAGCTGAAGAAATGGGTGAGCCTGGCAAATCCTTGATTGGCATCTTCTTGTCTGGTAGGCACAGGGGACAGCTGTGCCCACAGTTTTGTCTCAAGTCTGTGAGGTTCCAAAATCGTCCAGGTGATGAGTTTTTACAGAGATTTCATGTGGGGGAGAGAAGTGAAAGCAGGAATGTACTGTAGGAAGGAGGTTGTTTGCAGGAAATCAATAATGTGAGTGCATGCAAAGGACAGGCTGTTTAAGGAGAGAAAACATTATTAGTATATATTTGAAAAAGCAAAAGGAGTTTTTGTTGATTTTTAAATTTTTTTTTTAAATTATATCTCCTATGAGAAAGACACAACTTTATCCCAAAGTGATTTTCTTCCATTCCATGCCAGTTTGTCTTTTGGCCTGCTGGCTGTGTTGAGCTGACTGGTATTTTGGGTTATTTGGTGTTTTTTTAAGCAGGTGTTTATTGCCTTTTGTGTACACTTTAAATGTTAGCAAGGGCATGGACATTTTGGTGAGGTTCAGCTTGAATCTTCCCTTGTTGCTCAGTGTTCTGCCTTGAGTAGCTGCATTTTGCTTTTCTGTCTCAGAGGAACATCATGTTGGTGGGAATGAAAATGAAGCAAAACCAGCAGGTTTTTTAAATGAGGTTGATTGGACTCAGACAAGAAAACTGCTTTGGGAACTGTGGAATGAAAAGATTTAACTTCTGTTGCCTTATGCTATAAGTCAGTAGCAGAGCCATGGAAAAGATTGCAGAAGGATTGAATCCTCTTCCTTTCTTGTAGCCACATGAAAGAAATTTTAACCACTGAAAGCTTGGAGAATAATACTGAATATGCTTCTCTGTTAATGATGGTCCATTTCAAAAAAACAGCATTCCAATTGACAATTTTTTTTGAGAGAAATTATTTTAGCCTATTAATAATCATGAATTAAAAAAACATTTTTCTGTACTCACCTGGAGTTGTAGTCATCAGTTACGTGTGGGTTTGGTGTGTCTCCTTTAGCTTTCCTCATTATAACCTTGCATCCCTCCCAAAGTCATCCATTTTAATCTGGGGAAGTGGGACTTGCACAATTTAATTCACTCTGGTGAATTCTTCTGCTTGCCTGCCCTTTCCAGCCCCAGTCCTCCTCAACCTTCTGAATCTATTTTATTTTGCTTTATTTAATCTTTTAGCCTATTTAAACCATTATGTCCTGGTGAGCTCTAAGATTAGTTCTTTTTGCCAACAAAAAATTTGCAGTAGGAGCCCATTCTCTCTTAAACCTGTCAGTGCATCTACCACATATAAAAAAGCAAAATATAAGTTAAAGGAAGCTCACATTTTACTGAACTCCATCAATTCCAACACTAGACAGAAAGCCAAAGGAAACCAGCTTCGTTAGTGCTTCATTAACTTTACTGAACAGACTCAAAGGGAAATGAGCACCATACACAAGAGCTGAATGCTGTTGCAAATGCTCCAGATTATTTTCTAACTTGTACTTCTCATGAGCTGTATAAATTGGCCAACATCTGTGAAGATGCTAAAAAATGTTTCTGCTGCTGGAAAATTAGAATATTCTCCTTCTGCAACTTGCCTTGTTGCTTCTCCTTCTCTTCTACCCTGCTGAGCCTGCTTCCAGCTCTGCTCCCATCTGCTTGTAGGTTAGCACAGCTCAGATTCTCCAAAACTGCTGAACTTTGTCATACATGGCAGTTTTTAGAAGCAAGATGTTCTTTAGGGTCTAAAGTATTTTTTTATATATATTTATGCATGCCTATTCCTTGTACCAGAGCTGTTGCATAGCCACATAACACGCCTTTTTCCCTTCTGCTGAGACCCTTGCATATTTATGGTTGTTCTTAGCTGCACTTTGTGTGATTGAGCTCTTTCAGTCCAAACAATAAGTGTTTAGAAGGGAAATGCTCAGAGGTGGGCCACGTGCTTTCCTCTTGTGTGGCATTTTTGTTCGATGACACAGCAGCCGGTGTCACTGAAAGGAAATACACACCACGAGCTCCAGAGGGTATTGACTTAGGCAGCAGTGCTAATACTTAACAAATGTCTTTCCTGATCACAAGTTCACAGGACTCGGGAATTTTGGAGATCAGTGTGTAGTTTCTTTGCGAATGCAGAATAGATACGATAAGTGCCTCTTTGTCCAAGGCTGAATTTTTATGAAGAGAGAAGCTGTGGCTTTTTCATAAAGCCATAATGAATTCTTCATTTTGTATTTTTAGATCACAAGGGGTAATTTACTCGCCTTTTTCTTATGGCTCTTGTCAGAATTCATGTTGCTTAATCTCCTTGCTCTGCTATTAAAACTCACCTTTGTATTTACCACAGGCCAGGAGAGACTAATCTTAGCTCCTAGTAATTAGTGCTTTTTTAGTTCTTTGTGCTGCATGCATGGCCAACAAAGGCTTAATAGAGAATGTGCATATTTTATCTTCACAGTAAGCTAACAATCCAATCAATGAAAAGCCTTTTTCTTCTTTCTCCATAATTCCTATCTTGCCCTTCCCCCTCCCTCCATCACATAAACCTGTGGATGTATGGAGCTAATAACACCAAGAATCAATTTAACTGTGCTACCGCGGCAGCAGCGAGAACAAGAAGCGATAGCAGGGGTATTTCTGCAGAGGCTGAGCCCCGGGCTGGCAGAAATGTGTTTCCAGGGAGCAGTGTTTCATCTGCTGCCTGAGCGTGGCTCCTTCCAGGGCTGTGTTGAGCAGCTGCCAGGGTGGCAGAGGAAGCCACCTCCAGGGACAGCCTGTGAAGAGTGCATCCTTGTGGAATGCAGGTACAGCTTGGACTCTTGCTGCTGACACCCCTCTCTCCCCCACAACCTCAAACACATCAAAAGCCTTCTGGCTTTTCAGAAGTGTGCGTTTTAGAAACTCTTCCTATTGAAAGAGTATATTCCTTCCTTTAGGCTGTCATGTTAAGCTGGTGGTGGCTCCCAATTGAAGCCAGCAGTCTCACAGCTCATGATACCCAGGAGCTCACAGGAGTCTCCCATCTCTTCTGGCTGATGACTGCTCAGTGATCAGAGAAAACACAGCGTGATGTAGTCAGCGTAGTAAAATCTGCTGCTGCTGGGGAATTTGGGGTGCTGCAGAAGGGATATACACGGGCTACAGGCTCACAACGAAGTTCAATGCATCCTACATGTAGAGCATGTCCTGCAAATTCTTGAATTACATAGAACCACAGAATCATGGAATGGTTTGGGTTGGAAGGTTCCTTAAAGATCATCCAGTTCCACACTCCCTGCCAGGGGTAGGGACACCTTGCCTAGACCAGGTTGCTCCAAGCTCTGTCCATCCTGGCCTTGAACATTTTCAGCTGCTCTGGGCAACCTCTGCCAGGGCCTCACCTGCCTCGCAGGGAAGAATTTCTTCCTAATACCTAATCTAAACTGGCCTTCTGTCAGTTTAAAGCTATTCGCCCTTGTTCTGTGCATGCCCCTGTTCAAAGCCCCTCTCTGGCTCTCTTGTAGCACCTCTAAGTACTGGAAGGGGCTCTAAAGTGTCTCCAGACCCTTCTCTTCTCCAGACTGACCAGCCCCAACTCTCTCAGTCTGTCTCCACAGCAGAGGGGCTCCAGCCCTCTGATCATCTTCATGGCCTCCTCTGGACTCGCTCCAAGAGGTCCATGCCTCCTTATGCTGGAGGGACCCCATGTCAATAAGGTGGGAACTTTTTAATCCTTCTTACTTTAAGACCATGCTGGGGAACTGAGACAGGGAAAAGTAAACAGTCAGTTGATGCAATTGGGAATACATTTAAAATAGTAAGTTTATTGTGTTTTAATGCATGATTTTTGAACCTTATAGAAAAGTTTGCTGCTGAAGACTATCAGCTGTAAATCTAAACCATAGGTAGGTAGTTTTAAGAAAGACGTGCAAGACCCCAGCTCTAATCCCAGACAACCACCAGCGATGGCTTTCTGCCATTAACAGGGAAGAATTCCTGCTGTGGTTTTCTGTGTTGGAGTTCAAAGCGTGAAGGTCTGTGCTCTGAAGTCAAACGGATGGGGAAAGTGGTGAGCACTCCAGTAGAAACTCTGCTTGATTTTTGGATTTCATTTCCCTTTCCTGTACTGCTGTGAACACCCAAAACCGTCCCCATTGTTGTCATGGGTTTCGGTTTTCAGTGCCAGCAGAGGCTGAATTGTTTCCGGGGGTGACTCCAGCACTGCCTTTGGATTGAGCACAGAGGCAGCAACCAGTGCAGAGTCACAGGGGCTGAGAAGTCCCAGATAAGCCTTTGGATTTTACTTGCCATTAGCCAAAGAATAGAAACCTCCTCTTGCCCTTCTCTGATTGTCAGTTCCATTTTGTGACATGAAACAGGATCAGGAGCTGGACTTTGTCAAGCTGCACCTTGACAGAGGTGTGTGCATGGGATTGCCAGTTTGTGGGATGTCACAAGCCATCTCCTCCAGGAAAAATCCTCCTCAGCTGATGAGGAGCTGAACTGCAAAGATGATGAAAAGATTCAAGATAGGCACAGTCCACTGCTTCAGAACAGATAAGCCTGAATGGCAACAAAAGTGGCTGAACAAGCTGAATATTTTTAAGTAAAAGCAGACAAAACCTGCAAAGTTAGTCATTGCAAATACTCTGCCTCTTGCATACATGAAGTACAGCAACACATTGCTAAATCCTATGGAACATGCTGTTTAGGGCAGTGGATGTGTGAAATCTCAGAAAACCTTATTTCTGGGATCTTCTCAGTTCTTCTCAGCCTTGGACTCAGGGAGCCTCCCTTCTCCTGATGTGCTTTTGTTGTACTGGGAAATTGTTGTGTTACTGATTCACCTTTGCTTCACCTTCTTTTGCGTATTTAAGCTACTTTCATAAAGAACTTAAATTTGTTTTGGATAATTCTGTTTCTCCTTTTTTTTGCTAGTTCATCTTTTCTCCTCTACCTCCTTCCAGTACCTTTAGAACCCATTTACCAGTTTGAAATCCACCTGAAGGCAGAGCAGATGCACCCAATCTCTGGAAATGGCTCAGGGAGGCTAATGAAAGTCGCTGGCTGTCTGGAGGGAAGGTGTTCAAACTGATCTTCTCCAGAAGGGAAATGCAACCTCAGGCTGTGGTGAGGACCCTGGAGTTTGTTCAAGAGCATATGGAAGAAATGCTGGATAGTTTAAAGGAAATAAAGATACTGCCAGGGAGAGGGGTGTCAACAGGAGTAGTAAGGTAGTAGAGGAGTGGTTTAAGTCTTCAGGGCTTTGGGGGAGATGGGGAATGAGGCGGTGGGAGTGATTACTGGGAATATGTCCCTGAGAAGGACAAGGAGCAAGGACTGTTAATGATGGATGGAGGTGTGTGTATGGATGTAGGGCACAAATCCACAGGAGATCTTTTCTTGTTCCACTGCGGGCAGGAAAGCTTTTTTTTTCTGGTGGCACCCAATTAATTGTGGTTTGGCTTGATAAATGTTAATGTATTCCTATGTCATAAAACTGCTGTGTTAGCATGTGTCTGGCTGCCATTTGTGGATTTGAAGCAGCAGTTTTGCTGTGCAAGTAGGTCTGCTCTTCAAACAATGGTGCGTGAACTCGTGCTGACTTTTCCCTTTAGGTCAGCTTGCTGCTTCATTCCTACAGCAGCATTATGTTGGCAAATCAAGAAATCTCTTCTCCCTCTAAGCAGTTTGCTGCCACAAAGGAAAAAAGTCTTTGCCCAAAGCTGGCTGTAGGATGTAAGATGCCTTTTTTCCCTGGAATTATTTCAGGTACCGCATCATCCTTGCGGGTTGTGCAAATCCATTTTTACATGTTTTCGTGACAGTGGCTTCTTTAGCTGCTAAATATTGATTCAAGCATTTTGATATAAATATGAGCTGCCAGAGAATCTGTATTAAGGTGCCTTCCAACCCAAAGCATTCTGTAATTCTATGATCAAAGTCAAGGTGGCTCTGCTCAGTCAATTCATATCTACAGAATAATTGTGTTGCTGTATGTATTTCTAGAATGTGCTAAGACTTAACATATGTTTCGTAGTCCATTAAAAAAAGCTTCATTTGATGAAGACTTTTATAATTTAATTTGCAGATTTTATGAATCACTATTAATGCTATTACTTTGCAATTTCTTTCTTTGACTGTGCCAGTCAAAATTGAAAACAGGGCAAACAGGACTTGCAGATTTCAAGCTGCAAGTCATTAAGGAGTTAATGCACATAATTGATGAGAAAATGGGAAAACCATACATCTGATAAAAAAATATATGCATAAAAATTGTAGCTGCCTACAAAGGACCATGAAACAGAACTGAATGAGCAACAAAATTGGAAATATATTCAGTGTTGCTTCAATTATTTTTGCAAGCATCCGAGATCAATAAGAGTATAAACTAGAGATTACAGCATTACATCAGCATTAATAGAATGCCCTTCACTTTATATTTAAAAGCAGCTACCATATGGTTACTTCAGAGTCCTGCTGTGACTCTGGTTTTGATGGACCATATGTTTCTGCTTCCTATCTCCTCTGGTTGAAGTGTGCAGCAAATCGAACTGGTTTCCTAGCAGCTGGATCTCTATCCCTGGTATCTCAGCAGGGCAGCCTGCCCAGGGATCATTATATCACTTGATGGGAACTGCTTAGCTCTGTGCAGTTTGCTTTGGTGTGAGCACTCTGCTGAGTGTCTGGGTGTTCCTACACCAGGTGAGGAGAGTGCAGAGATGTTTTTTGCTTGGATGCATTGCTCTGTTCCTCAGTTCTTGTGCCCCTCATACATCTTCCTATTTAGTGACCTTTCTCCAGCTGTCCTAGCCATGGGATAGGTGAACCAGCGCATTGCAGAGTTCATTATCCCTGCTCCAAGTATCAATTAGTAGTGAAGTAAGAGCATGGTGGTAGTAGTGGGATAACAGCACTTTCACACAATGAATCACTTTCATCTGCCCTCAGGGACATGAGGAATTGTCTCCAAAATGCTTCAGCCATAAACTCAGAGAGATGGCATCACTGTTCTCTATCATGTTCTGCAGTAAGGAAATCACCTGCTTAGCCTGTGCTGCTGGATCTGGAGCAGTTAACCAGGAGTGCCCTGAGTAAAACAGAACAACAACAGAAACCCCTCCGACAAACCCAGCCTCAAAATAAAGAGCAGGGATACAGAGCTGCAGCTTTATTTTCCGAATGAAAGTGAAGAGCCCTGTAGTTAAATTCCTGCATTTGAAGTAGTATTGGATGTGAAAGCTGGTGCAGATGAGTGCAGGAGGAGTCCGACTGACTGTCAGCTTTCATTTCTCAGTCAAAGGATGTTTCTCTATTCATGTAGTGTGGATCAGAGCGGCTGCCACCCGGGGGGCCACTCCACATCAGCCTGGGTATTCATGGCAGCGGGAGGGAGGGAGGGCTGTGCAGGAATGCTCTGGCTCAGCACGCGATGTGGGATGGTGCCAACCACTCTCACGGGGGGAGCCTCTCAGCAGTGACACAGTGAAAATGGCAGAACTTGAGTGTAAATACCTGAGAGTTGCAATGCAGGACACACAAAGTGTGAGTGCTTGTTGGTGGTGCTTTGGGTCACGCTGGCTTCGTGGCAAACCCCAGCAGGAGTGGTTGGTACTCAGGCTGACGTGAACATTCCAGGGTGAAAGGGTTTCACGGGGCTTTTCTGCACATCCCGGGTCGCTGCTTCTCACTGTCTCCCTTCCTTGTGCATACAACAGGGACATGCACCTTGCTTTTCCATCCCCTGTCCCTTGTGTCTGTCCATATTGCATGCTGATTGTGGCTGATGGTGTCTCTCACCGTGTGTACCAATCCTACCTGATCTCCAGGAATATTGATAAAAGAACTTATCAAAGCCATCTCTGCATATACAGTTGAGGCCGTGATCATGTGGATTATCCTATGAGAGTCTGTTTTCTTGAAGAAACTGTCTTAGTAAAAACAGGCAAACAAACCCCTGCAAAAAGATGATGTTCAAGAACGTAAATGTGGTTATTTATCAATTTTGGTTCTTTTTCAGCAGACCTTGCAGAGAGTTCCCAAAAGCTGTCAACATAAATATGGTTATGGACCGACAGCCAACTCTAATTCCCCCCAAACCATAGAATAAATTAATTCTCTTTCAGTCTGTCTGGAACACAGTAAGGTGGTAAACAGAAGGAAACTGGATCCCATTTGCTTCTCTGTGGGGTTTTCTTTGGCTGGTTTTGTTCTTTTTACAAAAAAAAGATACATCCTAGCTGTATGTACTAACAAGTTTAAAAAAGAAAAAAAGAATTATCCCCAATGTACTTCAATCAGATACGAAACGGGGGATTAAGAGGAGCTTTAGTCTCAGCTCATTAATTGTGCAAGCTAAGGATGTACAAGCAGTGTTTTTTTGTATCTTACCTTCCCTGTGCTGTGGAGTGAAAGAGCCCCAAGCTACTGTATGTAGTAGGTATTGCAGACATTCTTTCACGTTTGTAACATACATAGAAACCTTGGGCAAATCGTACCTCAGAAATGCCATGTATCTTAGAATATTTCAATGAAAAATTCAGTTAATTGAAATTGTTCCCGTGATTTGGAAGGCGATGGTCTTGATTATAAGAAGAGATGGGCACAGTGTTGACAGAGTGCAGGTTACTAAACTATGTCAGTCCTTTGTTTCTTGCCAAGAATTTGGAGCTAAACGTGATCATATTTAAAAATTAAAAATCCATCAATTAATCAGAAGTGATAAAATATTTAGCGAGTGTATCGCGGAGCGCAGATCGTTCAGACGAATGCAATAATCATGCTGCCCATTTTTTGGCTTTTGTGTGCTGCTGAGGCCATGGGGAGGAGCACCTGTGGGGCAGGAATCCAAGCTGGCCTCTGGCTATGGGCTGTCTCCCCGCTCCAATGTGTAAAAAGCACCCCCTGCTCCCTGCCTGGTTCCAGTAATGCTCTTTCCCTTTTCCCAGCAGAGAAAGCAGCTCAGCGCAATAACCCTCATCCCCATCCCCGTAAGGCAGTGGCCCCCGGTGACCTGTGCTCCCCGGAGCTGCAGCACACAGGCTGATGGCTCTGCTGCTGAGGTGTGGGAGGAGAGGCAGCCTGACCCAGAGAAGGGGTTAATGCAGCTTTCCCAGGGAGTAGCTGAGATGGGCAGCCTGCTCCAGGTGTCACCCTGTCTGGAGATGCCCCTGATTGTCTCTTACCCTCTGCTTTTGCAGTGAAGAATCGTTTTCTGCTGCAAGCCAGCATGTAGTTAGTTAATCTATAAAAGGGATGAAATGATCTTTGTAATGTAAGGTGTAGAGCAATAAAATAGTAAATACTATACATAGAAAAAAAAAGATAGTAAATAGATATAATAATAATGTATTCCTGTGTGGCATTAGGAATTTTCTTTAATTACTAACCTGTTTTGTGACCAATCAGGAAAATTAAAAAGCTGATCCCTCAAACTGCCGAGTAATGAGCTGCCTAATTATTAATTGCAAGAAAATTCTGCGATGGGCCAAATTGAAAAATTCTTTTGTGTTTTTGTGAGTCACAGAGCGAGTGGGCTTTGATTACCATGAGCATGTCAGTCCTAGCAGTCCTAACGAGTTCCCTGGAAAGCGTTAGCCTTTCCCTAAGACTGGGCTTTGCCTCCTAAGCTCTCTGGGAGTTGTTGTGCAGCCTGTTGGCCGGAGCTGTCAGGATGCCCCGGTTTATTTGGGTATCAATTGTCTCTATCCAGGCACCATCTGCTTGAAACCTGCTGCTGCAAGGGGAGCTTTGCACTTGAAACGCTGCTAGATCAGATCAACACATTGCTGTGCATCTCCACGGTTAAGTTCTTGGGAATCAGAAGGAAAAGTAGCAGGATATTTTATCTTTGGGTATAAATTTGTAGGTAGATTAACACTAGATTAATAATCTGAAGAAAAAAAGCATGTATGGGTTAAAATGCTGTACCACTTTTTCTCAGCACCCAAAAATATTTGTCCTTTATGATATGCTATAATAATTAACAAGGACATATCTGATATTTAAAGACTGTCTTCTAGGATATGCTGGCTGATGTGAATTAGCCAAAAGCAGTGAGATGAATTGTGCAGCTAACCCAATTAATCTTCTTTACTTTTTTGCTGCAGTGGTTTAAAATAAAACCCCCCAAACTTTCCCATGATCTTAAAGAAAAATGCTCCCACATCAGGGACTTCAGAAGGAAAACTCTTATTGTAAGCTCACAGCGGGACATCAACTCCCAGCAAGCCAGGAGGATAATACTATGGGCAAATTGAGCAAATGTCCTTGCCTCTCCAATCAGCCAGTATTTGAAGGGTATTATCCTTGCTAAACTTGTCATCCACTTTAAATGGAAGTTGGACTGCAAATGTACATACTCTGCTTAGCGTGACTTTTGAAGAGTTGCCTCTGCAGTTTAGAGGTTGGATTTAATTCTTAAAGACCTAACTTTGCTGCAGCTTTACTTAATCTCTGTTTATTTGCTTTGCCATTCTCTGCTTTATAATCTAGGCAGTGTGTAAGGAAACTACTAATAAATAAGTAAAGTAAACAAGAAACATCTTGGAGGGAAAAAAAAGCTGAAAATATCAAATCAGATTCAGGAAATTTCTTTCCTGAAATAATCAGAAAATAACTACTGTTACTGTATTTTGAGGAGCAGAAATAACCTTTTTGACGTGGAGTAGAAAGGGTGATGTGCTGGAATATTCAGTGAAATTGTGGGTCAACCTCTCTAGCCAGTACATTCCACGTAATTAAAGCTTGAATTGTGAAAGCTTCTGCTTGTTGTTGCTGTCAGTTGCCCATTTGACTCCTCTATTTTGTCCTATTATAGTCATTTCAAAGCTGGATAAGCCAAAATATTTTTTAGTCTCATAAATACCATTGCTTCCTCATCCACAGACTTCATTACCTAAATCTCTTTCAACCATTAAATAAGAACTGCAGCCTTCAACAGGCTTAGCCAAGTCAACTGACACAGCGCAAGAGGCACATTTCCCCCTTTTAATATGTATATAATAAATCTGTCTCTGCATATGTAAATACATACGTCACGTACGTGATGTGAGCGGAGGGAGAACGTGTGCTGTGTGTGTGTGCAGGCTGCTCAGACAGCCTGACCCTTTGATGTAGTTGCTGTAACAAACCAGGAGATTATTTCTCCCTTGTCTTTTATTTCACTAATCTAGACATTTCCCTGAAACACAGGCGGAGGTGGCTTCTAAAAAGCAAACCCACGACACAGAGCCTGCTCTTGGTGCAGGGGTAGCAACGGTGCTGGCGGCTCCTCACGGCTCATTTTGCATCTCCAGACTCTCTGCTCCATTTCTCCCCGGCAAAACACATACATATTTGATGGGTTTGCATCAGGAATTCATCCCTTCTGCTCCGGTATGTGTGAAAGGCTGGCAGCTGGGGATTTCCAGCGATGGCAGACCTTCCCACCTAGCTGTGCATCACAGATCAGCAGTTTAGCACGTCAGGGAGGTATTATGATTTAAAACTGCGGCTTTATGAACCAGAAAGCCTCCTACATCTGAACCAGAGGTGATTTAGTAAATTACACGGTATACAGTGCTCCTCAGTTTCAAAGTAAAAACGAGATTCTCTGAAAGAACTGACTTAAAATGAGCTAAAGAATTTTAGCTGTTTAATTACTCAGCTTTATACCTAAAAAACATGTCAAACTGGCTTTTGAATGTGTTGCCTTTAGCAAGCTATTCGAATAGGATGAAAGCCCGAAGCTTTCAGAGGCTGCTGTAAGTGGAGCAAGTGGTTAACTGTGCTCTCTTCTCCTTAAGATCTAAAGGGAACAGTATCACAGCTTGGAACAGAGATGGTGATATTTTGCCTTCCTGCAGCATCAGGTTTGATTTCTCCTTACTTTGTGTGTCCTGTCATGGAATCCTCAAGAAAGATGTGGGTTGTTGCACAGCTGTTGAACTTCATTCTGGGAATGGTCCTGTATCACTCTGGGAATTTCCAAGAGCGAATTGAGAGCTAAGGAAAGGGAAAGAAAACCAAACAATTGCTAGAATTCCTTCTCTAAAATCTGATGGACCAGTTCTGTAGGACTAAGGTACCAGTAGAATGTCTTTGCCTATTCTTTCTAATCAGAAAGTAAAATAAATGTTAAAAACATGAGGATGTCCTCCCTGGTGGGATGTAACTTAGTCTCCTACTGAAAGATCTCTGACAGAGCTCATGTATTAGGGAGTTCTTTTGTCACTCTTTGTACATGAGCTAATTAATAATTCCGATGTTTTCAAACAGAAGCCTGACTAAAATCAACCCTGACACAAATTACTGCCTGGGCTCTGCCTATCAGGAGATGAGCTTTCCTTGAAACCTAGCTCTGGCAAGGTTGTCTCTGGTGATTTGGATGATCATAATGATCCTAATCTCCAAATATATTCCCATATTCTAAAGGAAGAGGTTCTTCTTCAGCATTTTCAAGTCTTTGGATTTATACAGATGAGAAGTAACAAGGGACAGAAAGAAATTAAGGGGAAATGCTTGAAAAATGTCCTAGCTTTTGGGAAACAATCTCTTAATATTTCCAGGTGTCTCAGCAACAGACATGGAATGTTAATTTTCTTTGGGATTTGGGAATTTGTGCTTTGTGGAGATTTTGAAGGGTAATCTAAACTGACTGAAGCCTGGTCCTGTGCATTGGTTGTGATAAATTCCCAAAGCATCTGAAGGGGACGTCCAGTTTTGAAAATGTACTAACAGTGAACAAAGGAATCACCTCTAAGTGCTACACAATGTGTGTTTTTCTTCTCTTTAGGGAGGAAGAGTCCAGTGCTACTCTGGGAATCACATCAGACATGACACCTATAATGAGGACATTTGCCCATTACTTTAGTCTAATTTAAAAGGAAGAGAAGGGGAAAAAAAAGTCAATATCATAAATGCAGTATTTTTCATATCTCCTGCTGTAAACTCAGCCCTGAGGCTAAATACAGTGTGTGTTGAAGGCAGGGCTGAGGAATTGGAGTTTCCACCTTGTTGTACACCAGCTCTGCTGCTGCAGTGGTCTGTCAGTCTGGCTCGTGTGCCTGAGGACAGTGTCAAGCAGATGCCACAGCACGGGTCACTAATTTCTTACTTTCTCATTGTCTGAGCAAGGCAGATGCATTTCAGACTGTGAATGACCATTTCCAGACCTGTATCAATATCTGTTAATAAAAGTAATGATATTTTTATGTGAAACCAATGGCTCCCTAAAGCAACAGACAATAGGAGCTATTTACTGTGGTGTGTCTGACACGTTAACTGCATTGAGCCTTGTGAAAAGACAGCCCAGGGGCAGTGCCAGAGTCCTACTGACCTAGAAATTGTAGCAGCTATCCTGTGACAAAGTCAGAAAGTACAGCACTGCACAGCAAAGGGCTTTGGGGTTTTAAAATAAAAAGTAATTGAAACAGACTTGCCCTCGGATGACCCGGCTCGCCATGTGTTTAGGAGTCCCTGTTGCTCCATGAGGTAACACTTCCAGCATCTGACTCTGGGGATGGAGACAGGGAAGTTTGCAGCTGAGACAAGGTCTCTGCTCTCTAGGAAACATTTTCAATTGCTCTGCTGTTCATTCCTGTGGCAAAGGGATGTATTAATAGTGTGACAAAATTTCACACTCGGTGCTGGTCAAAACAGGCTCAGTGTAATACAATTACTGCCATTGAGGCAGTCTTAAGGACTTTGTGAAGATACTGAGTTCAGCTGTTGCATGCACTGGCTGAAACAGAGGTGCAGGAGGACACCTCAACCTGCCTGTGAGAACTGCAGAGGAGGAGAGGAAGGGGTGTCATTGTGAGCCCCCAAGAGAGAAGGGGATTGGTGTCTGTTTGCCTGGGATTTTTCTCACTTACAGGATGGGTGATGATTTCCTCATACTCTGTGACAACACTGACGATCAAATCCGCAAGGAAAAGGAAAAAAAGACAGTCTGATAACCCAGATAATTATTTCTGAAAAAAATCAGCACTGTGGACTTTGTTAGGGTGCTTTGGATAGAATGCAGTCCCTCGGACTGTGTTTTCTTAACTAGGTCTGTGTAGCTGTTAGAGCTGTTATTATAGCTATAGCTGTTGCATTTATGGTCTCTAAACAAATGCCAGAAACACACAGTACACGTTTTCCTGTGTGGAAATGAGTGTGGAAAATGAGTTTGTAACATGAAGTGGATTTTGAAAAATCTGATTTAAAGAAGAGCTTGGTCTTTGGAGTAAGACTGTTGAAAAGATTCTTTCCAGGTAAAGTGTTGATGCTGGATGGCCTGCTGAAAAATTAAAAGTTGCCTACCTGGTCAGGAATGAACCAACATTGGAGGGAATTATTGTGGGAGGCACTCTCACTGTCACAGGGCTTAAGCAGCTGAGCAGCAAATGCAAGCTGCTCAATTACAGAGCTCTTAGTGCCTTGCAGGGTTTTGAGTTGGGTTTTGTAGCTGGTCTTTTACAGTTGGCAAAATTATGCTCACTCCTCTAAAAAAAATCTGAATCTGCAAGAGTCAGTGCTATACTGTATATACTGTATAAAAATTATGGGTGGCTCAGGCAGTGCCTATTCTTCGACCTTTCCCTGCAGGAACATGGGAATTCCAACCTAATTAAATTTGTATTTCTTTTGGATCATCTTTAGGTTTTTTTTGAAACAAAGTAACCTTGCTTAGATCCATGTAACCTGGATACATGATCCCTCCAAGCCCTCTGGATGACATCCCAGAACATTTTATCTTTCACTATTGCAAGAAAAGACTTTCATTTCTTTCGTTGAAGATAATACTTGTACTGCAACAGTTTTGGAGTATTTATTTGATGGAGCCTATGTTTACGTGAGAGACCTTTGTTAATTTAGTTCACAGCAGCTATAAAAGTGAGCTGCTTCTGCTGAATGCATAATGCTTTCACTGGGAAAAAAAAGCACTGGAATCCCGGAGCAACACTTGGTTTATAAAGGCAGGGCTTTCCCTCTGAGCATCTCAGGTGCCAAAAGTGGCTGTCAGGCTCCATGCAATCTGGGATAGTTTTCAGGATAAAATTAACTTCCATGTTTCTGTGCATTCGCAATGAGCTCCAGTGACAAATAGTTCCCTGTGACATTTAAGCAGGATTGTTGTCCTTTATAGTTAGGCTCTTGGCTGAGAGCAAATCACTCAGTGTGCTGCCATGGGGGTCTGTTGCTTCTAGAGTGTGGGGATTTAAACTACATTAAAAAAATTAGAGGAATCAGTTAATATTCAAAATTATTGTGTCGGTCTGTTCGCTGTAGACTAATGAAAGCACAGCCTTGACAGCCTGAGGTCTGAGTTTGAAAACTTGCAAGTGTTCCTGGGAAGGAAATTATTATTGCTGGAGGCTTTTTAAATATATCTCTACTGCTTGTGGGTCAACTCCATCCTCCAAAGTCCCAGGATTCAACACTGAGCTGAAAAACCCCAGCTTGCATACCACCTTGGGATTGCTGAAAGGAAGTGCTGTAGCTCTCTGGCAGTTGTATTTTATAAATATTGCACTGGGGGTCAACCGTAGGCAAACACGTTGTAAAATATATGGCAAAGATTTAGAGATTTCCTGGCAATAATTTTGACATGTCCTGTTTTATTAGTCTTCATGCAGTTGTTTCTCAAGAGGTTGCTTCATTCATGCAGTACTAGTTTTCTGTGGATACAGACTTAATTACGCAAGGGCAGTGTAGGAAAGTTGTGTGCAACTTGCTCTTAGGAATTAGTTTTCCTCCAAAATCCCTTTATAATCCTGTTTTCCTGCTCTGAGGCTTTACATTCTCCATTTAGTTTGTGCACAAAGACTTACTAATGTGGATGGTTAGGAGAATAAATCAGTAGGTTTTATCTTTCTTTCAGTTCATGTTCATCGAGACCTAGGAGGTCAGCAAAAACGTGGTTTGCCCTTTTGGATTTATTTGAAACAGGAATAAACTACTCAGCTTCAGAACAGGAGGAAACACAGTCAGTGTTTTGCCCCTTCAGTGATATGAAAACTGATTCAGATGATTGTTTCTTGAGGGAAGGGGTGGTTGTCACCTCAGACTTTGGAGGCTGCTCTTGATGTCTGTTGAAGTGGCTGATGAGACCCTGCAACTGAAATGAAACTGAAGCATTGCACGAGGCAGTGTCTGCAATGGGAGCTACTTAACCCAGCAAGCAAACATTACTTTGGGATTTGGGGGGCGAGGTGTAAATTCAGTAGCCAGGTTTTTCTTGCTCATCATCACTTGTGCAAGTTCAGGTCCCCATGTCCATCAGTTTCATCTTCAGATTTAGAAACACAGAGTATCCTGAGTTGGAAGGGACCTATCAAGATTGAGTCCAGCTTGTGAGACACAGTCTGGTTTTTTGGTCACAGACTCACGGAATATTCTGAGTTGGAAGGGACCCTCAAGGATCATTGATTTGTGCTCATACAGGCTATATTTGTACTGATAAATAAGTGAACTTAGCCATGGTGCTACCAGTTGTCCATCCCCCCTATTAAACAGGTCCTGGGGCAGTTCATCCCTCTGATGTGCTGCAGCAACATCCACCAAAGACTGGTTTTCCTTGGCTCCTTTCATCCTGCTCTGTCCTTTAGCACTACCTCAACACATCTTGAAGCCTCAGGCACCCCCTTTATGCCACAACCCAGGGCTCGAAACACACATCCCAATATTTCCTGCCATAAAACTTCCCAGCTGCAATGCAGTCGTCACCTTATTTCAGGCACTTAACGGCCAGCGAGCGATTCCTGCCCCTGTTTTATTTAGCTGTAGTCAAGGAGACTAGAAAGATTGGGATGTGATTCATGAGCAGAGATAAAGCTGGCAGGGTCTGGTTTTTCCTTGTCCCCAGGGAAACAGAAAGCAGCTTTAAGTGAATGGGCAATTTCTGCTCAAGATGGAAGTTCATTGGTATTTAAAAACGCAGCATCGCAGGTGCTGGGTACTGCTCCTCAATCCTGGGTTGCAGTCAGGGCTTCCCCTGTGGCCCTTTGCAGAGCAGCCATTGTCACAGCTTTTCCCAAATTGTGATCTATCGTGGCAGGCTGACACGGTTTTGGGCTGTTGGCAGTGATTCTACAAGCAGCCCACGACAAGCTGGGATTGGAAGAGCTCAAAATAGAAATAGGAGCTGATTGCTTTTAGCCTGTGCAAGCGATGTCGGGGAAATCTCACCTCTGTTTCCTTGCCTAGTGTCAGTGTGCTCTCTTGCCAGCTGCCTAGGAATTCCTGGGAGTAAGGACTTTGCATGATGGGACTGAACTTGGCAGAGGCTCCCCAAATCCTCACTGTCCTTTCTCTGCTCTGTCAGACTCTGAAACGAGAGCTCTGCACTTTCTGTTTGTCTGTGTGGAGCATCATTTTTAACTCTGGTGAAATAGAAGATACTCTGGTCAGTTCACAGTCCATTGTTTTGAGGGGATGAAAGCCTCTTCCACCCTTTCCTTCCTCCCGCGAGTTAGGAAAAGCATCAAACAAACTGCTTGAGGTGAGCCAGGCCCTTAGAAGGCAAAAATCCTTGCTGGTGGCAGAGGTTTGAGCAGATCCCTGGTTAGTAAGCCCGACTCGGTATCTGCAGGCTGAGTGCCTTGTCAGCAGGCTGCTGGTGGCTGTTCGTCATTCCGAGGTTCCTGCTTTTGATGTGCAGAGGCTGGATGCTTTTCCCTGGTGCACTTTGTGAAAATGAAAGCATGCGCTGCCTGCTGGCCCAGAGACTGCCCCATGAGTCACAGGGATTGCTGGGACCCGTGCGTGCTCCTCGGATGTTCCCAGTTTGATTTCTGCCTGAATAGCCTTCCTGAATAATTGTTTACTTTTGAATTACAGGAACAGGCTCCAGCATCCAAAAAGTAATAGAGAGAAGCAGGGTTTCTGGGAATTAACCAAGCATGTGCAGTCAAGTGTATTTTGCTTCCTAGTGGCATTTTTTAATTGTGCTAATACTTGGGAAACTTAATGCTTGTGAGAGCTACCAGGCTTGGAATCTGGAGACTGGATTGAGACATGCAGCATGAACAGCAGCAATGTTCTCTTCACATTCACTGAGCTTGCTGTAGAGCCAAGGACTTACAGTTGGGTGCTCTTCACTTCTTACCCTTTTATCTGCATTTATTGTGAGGTGCACAGTTTTGCATTAAGAACTGAGCTTATCTTGAAGAAACAGTCAATAGCTGTGTGTTGTTCTGTTTTCTCCTTTAAAACTCCTGTCATTTATTTTGTGAGAGTGGAAGTTGTGGCTTCACTGTGGGAATTTTCCTTTAGTAGAATCAAGTCATCTGGTTTCTTATATATTGGTAATTGCCTTTTTGGTATAGCAATACTGTCATAATTTAATTTTTTTAAACATGGACAAAGAGGTCTGATAGCTACTTTTATTATCCAGAAAGTAGACCCCATTTCCAGTTTCAGGGTAGTAATTTCCTCAGGTATCTCACTGCTGCATAACTTAAAGGAACTTTCTGTGATTCTGGATGGAATCACTTTTAATGAGAAATGAATTCATCTTTCTTTAAACCTTTGCAGCATAGACATATGCAGTTGAACTGGCTGCCTTAGGGCTCCTTTTATAGTTAAAGAACAGAAATAAGCATTTTTAGGATGTGATTCACCTGAACTATTTTAGGTGCACACCGTTGGATGATCTCAGTGTGCTGTAGCAGTGCTGTTTCTCCCCTTTGATGGCAAAGGGAGTTGTAGCTGGTCCTGGCTTTCAGCATAATCATATCTTCTTCAAATAATCATTCCTTCTGTGTCCACCCTGTGTCCTAGATAGATTTGTGTTACATGCAAGGTGATTTTTCTCAAGCTAACTTCTCAGTTAATACAGCCTTCAAGCATCCTGGACATCTATTGTTGTGATTTGAAGGTACAACAGGACTTGTGCTATTTTTTTTTTTTATTTGATGCTTTCACTTTTCTGCTTTTTACACTCATAATTCCTTCAGCAGTGGGATTATAGACCAACTCAACCTGCCTTGTATGACTGAACCCTGCAAGTTCCTTCAAACCATTGAAATTCTAGAGTGGAATTGCCTTGGAAACGGCAACTAGAGAATGATGTGTAGAAACTGCAGGAAAAAAGTAGAGAAAATGTCTTGTGCGGTTGAAAGAAATAGTCACATCAATCAAAAATATGGGAAGTAATTAAGCTTATGTGGTGCTTTTTTAGCTTTAGTGCCAGTTTTGCATAGTAACAGCTGATGGGAGGTGGGATGAAATTGTGTGTTCCCTGGGCTGTTGCACTTTTCCTGTTTCATTAACCTGTCAGGTTCTCCTCAAGTAAACAGAGTATTTTTAATAGAGCTGCCCAGCTGCTTGCCTGGAGGCTGGGCCATCAGACTCCCATTCTTTTCTAAGTAGACCCAAAGATGCTCCTACAAGTCTGAAACACTGTATTTGGTCCGAGGAGGTGGCCCAACAACTGTATTACAAAGTCTGGGGCTTTTAAATCCATGTCTCATGAGGCTCTCTATGTGTTTCTTTGTAGAAGTGAGCAGCAGTGCAGCTAGAAATGATGGGCAGCCTTCAAACTCTGCCCTGTAAAGACCAGTGGAGAGGATATGTGGATGGAGAATAGCTAAAGTATTTGGTTTGGCTTTAATAAACTGCATATCTTAATGATGATACTGTAAAATGGAACGAAGTAGATAAGAAAATGTCTTCTATGCATGAATGCACAAGGAAAAAATGGCTTGCTTTTGATCTGTTGTTTTCCTAGCTGGACTGACAGCTGGCTGGAATTATGGGAGGTGCTGCATTGCCACTCTTCATTTCCTTCATCTGGAACAGACATGGACTTGTTTATACAGGGCCATCTTTCTTCTTCAAGCACAGTGGATATTTCTGCTCCATAGAGGGATGGTTCACTGTTACATCCCAAAGGCTATAAATATGCTACAATCTGCAGCATATTGGCTCAAGCCCTGATTTAGTTGCTGGTGAGCAAGTCAGTCACCCATAATGTCCACATGAGATGCTGGATAACTGGCCCCTATTCTGAAATGGGGAAATAAATGACATTGTGGTATTAATATGTGCGTGGTGCATAATATGTGATATTTATTATATTTATTATTATTATTTATTCTATTATTATTATTACTGGCTGAGGTCTCGGCTCAACTGCTTTTGGTGGAGCAAGGAAAGGCTGGGCCTTACCTCACACTCATCAGGTGCCTGTGAGAGAGCCTGTGTCACTCCTGTGACAAGCCTGCTTCTTCCAGCAGCTCCCTGGGGGTGAAACTGGTTAGTTTTGCCAGATCTGATCCTTACTTTCGTTTGGACTGACCTTTGCTGTTGCATATTAGGAATAGAATTAGTTTTAGTCCAGCTGCATGCACTGAGGACAAAAGTCAGGCTCTCATGAGGCTGTAATCACCCACACATTGCTTCTGCTACCCCTCTGCGTTTGAGCACATAGGCGAGCTTATGGAGCTCAGTGGGTTTAGTGAAGATGTCAGTCCTAAACCAGAAAGCCTGTTTTTGTTTTAATTTCCTGGCTCAAGCACGAATCTCAGTGACTTTTGGATGGCGTGGGGCAGTATCCATTCTCTCTTCTCCATTCTCTATTTAAAATTAACAGCTCTGTGCTATCGGCTTAATATAGCTCAGTTTTTATCACTGCACAATCCCAGAATGTCTTTGGGTGTTGTCAGCCACGAACACAGGAAATAATCCCTCATTAGGCTGAATTATCTAGACACAGCACAGGCTAGTGAGGCCAGTGCAAATAGTTTTGTATTGACAAGGGCTTCCTGTTTAGTACAAGAAAGTCAAGGCACCCGAGGTGAAACGGCAGCAGCAGATTCAAATTTCATCTCAACGGGTGCAGGGAGGTGACATAAAACTCCCAGTCCAACAAAAACAAAACACCAGCTTTTGGCCACTGACAAGACTTTCTCTTCAGAAGGGATTCCAGTAAGTCACTCTGCATATGGCACGTAATATTTTCAGCCTATTGTGGTTTCTGAGAGGGGAAAAACAACAGGTTTGGGTTGGAAGGGATTTTAGAGGTCATCTAGTCCAAGCCCTGCAATGAGCAGGGACATCTTCTAAACCAGGTTGCTCAGAGCCCCATCCAACCCGGCCTTGAACATTTCCAGGGATGGAGCATCCACCACCTCACTGGGTAACCTGTGCCAATGTTCCATCACAAAAATCGTCTTCTTCCTATCTAATCTAAATCAGCCCCCTTGTATTTTAAAACCATTAGCCCTTATGGTGGGCTTAAAGATTTTTTTCTGCTTTTACCTCACAACACGGGGTGGACATTGAGCATTCAGTAAAAGTGTGTTAAGAACATCTGCAAGGTGCAGTTAAGGAAAGATGAGGGTGTTTTGATCATGCTGTAGTGTTCAGTGTTGGCAGAGGGGACAGTGGCCCTCTGTGAGTGAGCAGGCTCTGTGTGATGGGGTCTCTACACCCCTGAGGTTTAAACTTTGACAGGTGAAAGACACTTCTTGCTCTCCTATTCTGTCATTTAAGGATGATACAATAAGTGTGTCTTTGATGTTTCTGTCTGTGTGTTAGAAATTATTCTGTACAATTGGGTGCTAGAAAAATACTCCACATCATCTGTTTATTAAGGCTGTATCCATTTTTTCACCGCAAGCTGCTATCTCTCCAACTCCATGTAGTAACCTGAGAAAAGGATATTCCTTACTGATGCTAAACATAAACCCTGTATGCATGAGCAAAACCATTGTTTGAGCATCTAATCCCGTACATATCCATAGATATCACTGCTATCCAGGCAATCTGTTTTTATTTTCTTGGCTATTGCATTATTTATATGCTGCAGAAGTCTCCTGGACAAAAAAAAAATCCCACATGGCTAGGTAGCAGCCCACTTTGGCTAAACCACCGTGGTTTTGTTGAATACAAATTACTTCTATTTTAAAGCCTGGGATTGTCCACATGTTGTTCTGTTGCTGCTTAGTTCAAATTTATCTGTCCACCATATCCTTGTGATCCCCCTTAAGGTACTTACAGAGCACAAGAAGATCCCCCCTGTAGCCTTCTCATCTTCAAATACATACGCTTAAGCGCCTCATCCTGTCATCTTAGCAAAGGCCCTCCCTGTGTTTGGCCAGACTCCCATCTCTCTTATGGATATTCTCCAGAGTGTGTACGTTGCTCATATTAAGATAAGATGTGCCCAACTCCAGCTTATGCCCCAAAATGGCCATTTGTAATGGCATAGCCTTTTTTGTTTTTTTTAAATGTTTAGGAATCATCCTTTGCTGAGTTGCAGGAACCAGCAGATTGTTCTTGCCCTGGAAGGGGTGTGCTCCGGGCTTGGCTCTCAGGGCTGTCAGGGGGGAAGGAGAAAGCTTGCAAAAAGTGATGGTGGTGGTTCTGCTGTGCCATGTTGATGACAGTAATTGACTGACAGAGTGACTGCTCTGAGCAGGATGCGAGGTCAGCAAACTTCTCAGCAGAGGCCGAGTTATGGCATGGAAGATACCAGCTGAGAGCAATGGAAATAGCTGACTGTTCCCAAAATACATGGTTTGCGCTGAGGGTGGTAGAGAGAAGCCACACTTTTTTGCAAAACTCAGGCAATAAGTGTTTTCCATCCTGTTTTTTTTCATCTCGAATGCAAAAATTATTGGTATTGAAACGTTTTCTTGCTGTATTCACAGCCTAATGTTTGATTTAGTTCCCTATTCACAAAAATTACTGGTATTGAAACATTTCTTTGCAATATTCTCAGCCTGGCATTTGACTCACTTCACTATTCATGTCTGCCAGGAAGTAAAAATTTGGGCAAGCCTGGGTAAAATGTATTGAGAAATAAATGGGCAAGCAGTGATGGAAAAGCTGTAAAGGTGTGATTTGCATTATTGCTGGCTAGAAAGGAAAAGAAATGTTAGCCCAGCCTCGTGTTACTCGTTCCTGACAGCATGGCATGAGGATCAGAGATTTATCTGGAGATTAAGGAGCAAGAGCAACGGGCCTGGAGGTAGGAGAACACAAACCTGAGTGATCTGGTATACAGAACTGAGGGGCTGAGCTGAATATAGAAAAGAGAATTCTGTGTGTTATCAGTTGTGCCATTTTTAGTCCTTTCAGTGTCACAAGGCTACTCCATAGCATAACGTCCAGTTTAAAAGCATAGTCTTTTTTAGAAAAAGGTTATAGCCTGGATTTTTTTGTCCTTTGGTTCTTTTTAAAAATACCTTTTGCCTTTGAGGGAGAGAAGAATTGGTCCTGCACAATATCTCCTCTCCTTTGATGCCTCTCAGTCATGTTGATCCTGCACTTACCTGATGTTATAGCTAGATGTCAGCCTCAGATGTGAATCTGTCACTCACATTTATTTTTGCTCCTTGTCTCTCTGTACCCTGGGACTGCTGAGATGGCATGAGAACTGGGACTTGCCTCCTTCACAAAAGCCTGACCTAGGGTTTTAATTATTAAAGTTAACAGAGCCATTAGAAAGGATTTGCTTTTAACAGGCTTGGAGGAGCATCTGTGCTCATGGTAAAGTTTGGCCTTCTGTTGACTTTTCTGGTGGACTCCTTATTTTGCAGGTAAAGCCTCTGCCCCTGAAGCTCTGCTCACTCCCTTTCTCCCAAAGCCTTCCCTCAGTAATAGGAACTTTTAGTGGGTTTAGTGGGTTTTAGCAGCCTTAGTGGGTTCCAGGAGCCTCAATAGCAGCTCCACACAGGCCAATGTGGTGAGACACCAGGGCAAGGACAGAGTCAGATGGGGGACAATGACAGCAGCCAGAGCTGGAAAAGGGTGATTCAGCTGTTCCAGTGACTCCTCAGGGTGACCTGACAGCCTTGTCAAACAGCAGGGCACATTTTGGCAGGTGGGAGGATGCATCAGCTCACAAAGACTTGTGAGTCATGGGCTGACTTATGCTGGGAGCAGCACAGGGTCATGACTCGGCGTCTGATCCGAGGTGAATCAGGAGAGGCTGGGCCACTGCAGTTCAGATGGGCTGTTTTGGTTTAGGGCAGCACAGATGTTTCCTTGGCCTCTGCATGGCTCTCTCTGAACTGCAGCAGCTCAAGGCCTGGCTGATGGGAAGCTGGAATCACATGTGCATTGGGAATGGGGCACACAGCTGGTCCTGGTGACTCTGTCAGTGCTGTCCCTGAGTCAGCGTCATGGGATGGGATGGACAATGCAGATTGTTACTGAGTTTTCAATAAGAATTTTCAAGACTTCAGTCAGAAAATTGTAAATTATATACTATGAGCATTGTATATCCACTATTAAAAGCAAGCAGGCAAGCATAAAAGCCCTTGTCTTTCTGTGCTAGGCTTCAGAAATGTCTGTTTAATGTTTATGTTGCCAGGAGCTTACTGCTACAGGCATTTAAATGCAAGTGGTTACCTGAGGGCTTACTGAGGTCTGGTTCCTATCTCTAACACAGTTCAATTTATCTGAATAATCTTTCAGCCCGATCTTCTCTTTCCAGGAAGGAGAGAAATTGAGAGAATTCTCTCCTGCAGCTCACTGTGTTTCTTGCCTCACTTTAGTAGGTTTGAAGCAAAACCAGCTCCTCAACATATAGATTTGCAAGGTAGATGTGGTGATGTGCTCTAATATCAATGTCTTGAAAAGAAAGTGTCCTGAATTATAGGTTCTCGAGCTTAAGGGAACTCATCACTAAACTGGGCTGAAGCTCTGTAGCTGCTGTTTCCCCTCCACTGAATTACTGGAGTGCCAGTGCCATCTTCTACATTGCAAGCAACAATAAAAATTAGGGTGACATCGCATGTGCCTTTTGTTGCACTGTTCCTTCTCTTGTTCCCCTTAATTTCAGCTCCTTGCCTGCACAGAGATGATTTCCATTCCTGCTTTTGTTTCCTGCCAGACTCAGGACAAGGAAAAGCAGCAGGTGTAAACACAGAGCTGTCAGCAGAACAAACTCATGGGCGGTATTTTGAATGCTTTAGGTGACTTGCTGTAGAAACAGGAATATTTTATTATGATTATTTTTGGTTTGGCAGGGACGTTTGTCTCTTCAGGGGTTTTTTTGCTGTTTTTTAAAAAAAGAGTTGCGCTCCTGACTGTGAGACAAAAATCTGGGCTCTGTGGCTTAATTGCTAAAATCCTAAAATAATTTTTGTTGGAAGGGTTGTGTGGAGGCCATCTGGGAGTGGGAGTGTGCGTGGGAGTGTACTGCACAGTGCCAGGGCTGTGCCCTGGGAGGGTGCAGGGTCCCCCCCTGCTCTGCACAGGTGGCAGGGACACAGGCAGTGCAGTCTGCTCGTGGCATTGCTGTCTCCTTCCCTCCCACCATGACTTTTGGCTGATTGGTGCTCTGCTCCAGGGTGGCAGCAGCCAGACCTCTCTAGACCCCGTAATTCAGGAACCTCAGCAGAAGTCAACCCTTCCGTAACAGGTACAAAGGATGTACCTGACTTCTGTCACACCATCGCTCAGTACTTGCTGTATCTCCTGAAGGATATCTCATGGAAGAACAATTACTTTACAGATACTGAGTCATCCTTGGAAGTGCTTCCACAAACTGAGCTTAAAAGAGTAAGGGAAGCACAAAGGTCTCGATTTAGGTTTTCTGTACATCCTTATTCAAATCTGGAAATTACTACCCAAGGACGTTGTCTCCCATTACCTGTATTTTAAAATACATTTTCCCTGGGGAAATACATTACCCTTAGCTCTTGAGAGTGTCCAGCCAAATTTTGACTGTGAGATGAGCTGGCATGCCAGTGTTTTCTGGTTTTCTTTAGGAAATGAGTAGACCATACTTTGCCCATCAAGAACAGCTTTATGGCCAGTAATCACATTTTGCAGTGTGTCCTTATGCATCTCTTACATGTTGTAGCAGCAACATGATAGTTGCCACCCATTTTGGATCTTCGTTTATAGCAAAGACAACTACACACAGTATAAATAGAAATAACCACTGGGATATCTGGGAAATAACTCTATTAAGTATGCAACCCGGAGTAATGTGAAAAAAAAAATGGTTATTTCTCTCCCACTCAGTAGCTTCTTTCTTACTGGAAGTAATAAATGCAGACAATTATCTGACAGAATGCTGAGGATTTTTAGTAATATGTAATAATATGGCAGGAGTTAAAAATGATAAGTGACTGTATTTAGTTTTCAGTGGAAATGCTTCAAATGTCTACTTTTGCAAGAGACTTTCATAACGTTAACATTACTTCTGATTAACATTTGCTGTGATGTCACGGGGCCAAGCTGGGACAATAAAGAAGCTGTCCTGTTCTGCACAGTTCCCAAATAGTGGCGGAGTGCTTGACTCCATCTCTGATAGCCAAAGTGAAGTCAGGTGAGGGTGAGGGCAGTGCTTGGATAGCACAAGTGGATGGGAAACGCAGGGAAGTAGGGGGCTTGGCAATGCCACTCTCACTTCTGAGTCACTAGCGAGCTAAAAATCTGGGCAGAGTGTGAGGGGGTGTATTGACATGGCAAATTGCTGTCACAACAGCTGCCGCTAATCTTATTTTCACGTATTTATAGTGTGTAAGATAACATTTTGTCTCAAGTGAGCCCTCTTGCAGGCCCCTGGGCACAAAGGGACCGTTTTCTGTCGGCGTGGTGTGGAGCAATGCCCTGATTACTCAGAGGGGATGGTTATTGCTGCCTCGCCAGGTTTTGCCCAGTGCGTCTTCAGGTTGAATTCGAGAGCTCTAATGGCCTTGATTACAGACTAATAACGAGCTTTGATGCTGTGCTTAAACCCGGAGTGGGAAGAATAGCAAACAGAGAGGGAGCTGAAATATGGGGCCGTTGGGACAGTTTCCAGCTTCGACTTGTGATCTTTCTTTGTGCTCCCAGGCTTTACCCTGTCCATGACTCAATTACTTATTTTATACAAGTATGAAAGATTGCTCTAATGTGGCTGGTTCTTTGTTTCTGAGGGCTGTTTGCAGCCAACGTCCTTAGCAATTGGATTTGCTTCCACATTGTTATATCCAGAGCTGCCTTTTATTTGCTGTGATTATCTGCTCCCAGCACAGCTCTGCCACACAAAGGTTTGTGCCTGTGCACACACATGTTGGAAACCGCTGCCCTTTGTGCTCTGCCTCTAGGTGGTAAAGCATAATATGGAAAGGAGGAGGAGGAACATTTTGTGGAATTTTTGGATCGGGAACAGAACTAAGTTTTCAAAGTCACAAACAGCTTCAGAGTTCCCTCCCCCTCCTGTTTATGGGGCAGGGAATCAAAATACTGAGAGTAAAAGGAAAGATAAACAGTACCTTCCTTTATTTCTTCCTTCCCTAACAATGTTATCTGCATAGCCCTCCCCACTTTTCATCTCATTTGTTTGGGGCTTGGTAGTGCCATAAACATGAACTCAAAACAGATAGTAACATCAAAAGAGAAAGCTGTTATTTTAGATTGCTTTACAGATATTTTTATATATAACTTATTTATTATACTTTATTTATTTCTACTCTTCATTAGCTTGCTTACGCATCCCAAAGGTTTTTTCCAGTGGTTTTGTCTTTTCCATTTGTCAAACTTTGGCTCTCTATCCTCGCTTCCAACTGCTCCCCTGTTGTGATTTATACAGGTTTTGGAATAATTACAGCTGTTTTCTTAGCTGCTGCTGCATCCATGTGTGTAAATCCCCAGGATATGTCAAAGAGCCCAAGTTTGTAGACTAGCCTGCAGAACTGATGTTAGCTGTACCCTTCAGGAAATAGAAAATCAACTATTGTGCACTGGGGTTTTTAGTTTTGTCTTGCTAAGGAGCTGAAAACACAGATTCACAGGATGTTCTGAGCCGGAAGGGACTCACAAGGATCACTGAGTCCAGTTCTTAAGTAAATGGCCCATACAGGATTGAACCCACAACCTTGGTGTTGTCAACACCATGATCTGACCAACCTATCAAAACACAACCAATTTAAACTTTTTTTGTTTGTTTCCTGATTTCAATCAAAACTGGGAAAAGACTACACACTTAATAGTCTTTGTTCTTTACTAGGCGTATAGTTGCTGCCTTTGCCTTCCTTTTGGATTTGCCCACATATCAGCTATGGCATCCCCACATCCCCTTTGGTGCTGAGGAACCTGGCTTTGGGTCACACAAATGTAGATCAGCATTAATTACAGAGTGGAGAATGCTCCCACGCTTAAATGAAATCTCGATCTGGTAACATCTCGGTATCTGAGGTCCTTCTGTTAACAGAGCTGTCACATTGCCCTGGACAGTGTGCAGACATTTTTATCTGCTTTTACAGTTCATAAAGAGAAAACGAAGAAATACATTTCCAAAGCAGCAACTAATTTTACTTGTTTCTATTTTGGGCAGCCTGATTTGAGGCGTTTGCCAAGCTGTCAGGCCAGCTCGCCTGCATTTGCAGGGGATCTCGGCAGTGGCACTGGGCGCTCATCCCATATCCTTGACTTCCAGGGTCACAGCTCTCCTGCAGCACGAGCGCTTTTCCTTTTTGCCTGAACTGGTCAGATCTGCGGTGCTGTGTTCCTGTTAGGAAGTTCAAGTTGAGTAAGTGTGGCTTGTGTCCTGACTACAGACCCTTCAAACACTTCCTGGCCGGTCACAAGGGCTGCCCTTGGGAGAGAGCAGCTTGCTCACCCTGCAGCGAGGCACTGGAGGTGGCGTGGAGCACGTCAGCGTTGTCACGACCTCCGTGATTAAATTGTTGTGGAGATAGCAGAAGCCATCTGCTGTTTGTCCCCCCTGCCTGCCCGCTCTCCAGGGAGCCCGTGCCAGCCTCGCCTGCCAAGCCTGGCTGATGGGGTGCCAGGCTGTCACATGGAGCGGGCCTGGCTGCCGTGGGGACTGGGTCAGAGGCTCGGTGACCCATTTGCAGGTGACATTGTACGTGTGTGTGGAAAAGAGCTGGCTGTCAGCTGAGGGAGGGAACGAGCTGTGGAGAAGGGTGTGATGGGCGCTGGAGCGCGCCTGGTGCAGCTGCTGCCTCTGCAGCACTGAGGGGTGGTCCTGGCTGTGCTGATAATGTGTTCTTGCTCTCTTCTGATTATGGCTGGCAGGGTTGGTCTTGTGCCTGCTCCTCCCCTGGAGAGAGAGAGCTGTGTGGGACTCACCCCAGCATCCCTGTGCAGAAATGGCCTTGCAGTTGCTGCTGTGCCTGTGGCGGGATGTTGAACTTCAGTGGTCCTTGTGGGTCTGATGCCTAAAGAGGCCAACCTAGAAACAGAGACTAGACAGGAGTAAGGGAATAAAGGGGGATATTTATTTGAAAGGCCTTCAGAGGCACACCCTGGGCAGGCCAAAGGCTACACCCAAGATGGACCCCGAGTCACGAGTTCTTCACACTTTTATAGCTTTGGTCCATTTGCATATCAACTCAATTTCACCAATTAAACTTTAGCTAATGATGTAATTTCCCCTCAGCTTGCCCCCCTTCTCAAGATGCTGGGTTACACATTTTGGGCCCAGGCCGGGCTGGGTGTCCTTGGAGAGCAGCCTGGAGAGGCTTTGTTCTGTCTGTCTCAGCATGAGAGAGCAGCAGCTCCCAGGCTGCAGGACACTGCAGAGTTACACACTGGGAATATAGAATTTGAAAAATATAAAAGCTAAAACCTAAGGCATCAGGTCCATTCTAACTCAGGATATTTTGCGATCCCATCTGTGCTGAAAGGGTTGGAGCAGGCTGCAGGGGTGTTTGTGTGGAGCACTGGGGTGGGGTGCCTGGGCTGTGTGCAGATCTGCTGATTTCCCAGGTTGCAAATAGTCACTGTAAATCTGTGCAAGAGTCTGAAGTTCTTTGATATACCATCCAATATACACTGGGAAACAATATCAAACTTGTTGAACAAACGAAGTGTTAAAAGAATATTAGGATTGCTGAAATACTAAGGTCAAGAACCCAAAGTTTAGGAAATGCCAAATACAACATCTCCCAGATATCTGCTTTTTACATTTTGTGACATAAAGCCTATTTGTCATGATGATACAGTTTTTAAGGGCGTGATCATACACTGTTCTTTCCAATGCTGATCTTATAGAGCAGTGAGTTAGCAACCAGTTATTTAATAGTGTGTTTAATTAAGAAAGAACAGTATGTGAGACTCTCAGCTTTATTTACTATACTTAACTAAATTCCTCCCTAGCGGCAAAATTTGTATTTTCCTTCCCTCCTGATATCCTCATGGATTTTTCCTGGTGTGTGCTTCCCAGTGCATAGTGCTGATCAGTTTAATATCTAAATACTGCATTGGCAGTAATGTGCCTTCACCTCATCTCTGGATGAGGTTTGGTGGGTTATGGGATGCTGTAATCTCCGTTATGTAAATACGGGCCTGAAACACTAGGAAGGTTAAAATTAGTATTCTACTAACTTCATGCATGAAATGTGAACCTGATTTTGGGGCATACACTGCGTAGTGTTTTACAGGTTCAGAGCTTCCATGTCCCAATGCTTTCTCTCTCCATATCTGGGTGTTCATCCCAGTCCTGTTCCCATCCTTGGCTCTGCTCTTCACACCTTCCTCTTTAGAACCAGTTTCCATCTCCATGTCCTTCCATAATCCATGCTCTCAGCGCCACGTACAGGTTTTCTCTTTGAGCCTTGTTATCCTCCCTGCTGCTTAGAACCCTGCTTTTGTTTCTTCTGGTCCCCCTGGACTGGGGAGTGCTCAGTTCAGCTGTGGGCCTCTCTCGTGGGACAGTGTGGTGTTCAGGAGCACAGCAGACCTCAGCTGCTGAATTTAAGCATTCTCGTGAAGCATGTGTAAAATGAAGTGACTTTAAAATCAGCTGTGTTGCGTGTGTTTTCATAAAAACCGTGTTAAACTTATTTCTGGCACAAACGTAACTACCTTGCCCAGTCACGAGTTCCTTGTTCAGAGCTCTGGAGTGCCTGAGCTGTTGAAGCAAAGGTCGCTGGTACTTTTGGACGTGGCTGAGTGATGATGTATGGTTCTACCTTGCTTCTGGTATTTTGGCTAAAGCATTCCAAAATTTCCAGCCTGAGATGGGCACTGGCACTGTGTGCTTCATACCAGAGTCTTAAAATGATCAGCAGCTGAGAACAAGGTATTGGAGTGAGGAGTCTCTCAGTGGGCTTTAAAAAGTTGATAATGGTGTTTAGAAGAATGATATCTGCTATTTAATTATTTCCTAATGAAGTTTGAACTTCCTATAGTCAACATGGGTGGCGTAGGCACAATCCTGCCTGTCCCAGCACTCCCAGTGTGTTTGGGCAGCAAGTGCTCGTGGTGGGCTTACAGTGATGAATTCTCATTGATCTTTGCTAATGCCAAGTTAAAGCTTTGGTATTTGCTAGTGCTCTGATTTTTTTATGGCATGCTAATTACTCTTTTGAATTGGAAATGCTTGTTCAGCACAGGGTAAGAGAGATGGAATTGGTGATGCTGTGCTGCAAATAGTGTTGAACTTCTCCTGTTTATGTCAAAGTGCTGTTCTGGTTTTCTCAGGTGAAATTAGACATCACCACGTTTTTATTCAGCTTACAGTACATGTGTGTGTACACACATGCATATGCATACATATTCGTAATTTTTTTATTGTTGTACCAACAGCAGTACTGTCCAGGAGAAATTTTTTTCGTAACATCGTGGTGGAAACATGATGATGATTTTGGAAATGGCTGCAGCTGTCTGAAAATGTAAAAGAAAAGACAAAATAGAAACACAAATATTTTGCGTCTGTGCAGAGAGACTAAAAGGTAATTAGCCAAGGGTAAATAAATGGCTTTGTTTTGAAAGACCCAAAATGGTGACCCAAAATGTTTTGAAAGGTTTTCTGGATGATGGCATCTCTGTGTTCAAAGTTTCAGTCCAGAAATCTCAGACAAAAGTGATAACTGTTGGCAGGGGAGAGCAGTGGAAAGTTGTGCCTGCAGTAGGAAATCATCTCACTTTTAAAAGTGAACATTTCTATTTCAGGTTTTAATTTTGATAATTAGCAGTAGCAGCAGCTCATCCTCAAATTGCTCTTCTAACAGTAGGTGGTCCAGAATTACATGAGGTAACTTAATATACCCTTTTTTTCCTGAGTCTGTAATTGGAAAAAGACAGGAACAGCTAACTGCTATTAATTGCACAAGCTATTTACAGCAAAGAAAAATTGGTTTCTCATTTGTATACATGCAGAACAGTGTTAGCACTTCTGCAAAGTGCTGCACTTCAGAGGTTTTGCTCTAATTGAGTATCAAATACTAATTCCTGTTACTGAAGGTCTGCCTTGGCCTGTAGCTCACAAGCATTTAGCCAGAGTACCTCTCCTGGTTCCCAGTTTGGTGTTAACATATTCCCCAGGGCTGCTTTTCTTCTGTGTCCTTGTAGATTCCTCTCACCTCCCCAGTGGAAATGGCAGGTCCTTGTGTGGGATCTCTCATGGCTCGCTGCGTTCCTGCCAGCTTTCTGGTGCCCACAGACCTGTGGAAGATGCACATCTCTCCTGGGTTGTGTTACACCAGCCCTGCCTGCACTCTGCAGATGGAATTGGGATGCCTGAAGAGTCTGCTGAGAATGCAGAGGGCAGCCAAGGAACTTGCTGAGATGTCCTGGTGCTGCAGGTTACACATATGTTGTACCTTAGGGTGAAAACATGCACTGTGGTTTGCATTTGGTGTCGAAATCGCTGTTAATGCAGGCAAGGTTAATGTAAATTGCAAATCCTAGATGTAAGCATCTGTTCACATAATTCAAAGTGATAACACATTTGTGTTTGCGAGAGATGTGAGAGAAGAACTGAAAGGAAAATCACACTTAAACATGTGCTAACATTTTATTCCTACAATCTGATCCACTGGTATCTTCTGCTGGCCCTCCTGCCTAAGCGTTTTCTTGTGATGGACCAGGTTATTGTTCATAGCTGATTTCCACTTTGAGTTCTTCCAAATTTTAATTTTTTTATCTTTTATTTTATTTGGGAATAGTTGGGCTAATTCAGATTGAAAGGGCCTTCAGGAGGTCTTCAGTCTAACCTAATCAGAGCAGGGTCAACTATGAGATCAGGCCACAGTGCTCAAGGCTTTATCCAGTTGAGCCTTTCAGGAGTGACAAAATTGAATAGATGGATGCCCAGTGATGTGTTCCTGAACAAACTCTAGCAGTGAGAAAAGAAGATAAAGAGCTGGTTACAATGAAAGTTTGCCTTGATTCTTCAGAAAGCCAGAGGTGCAAAGCTTTGAGCTATAATTGAAGGTGGAACAGATGTTACACGTGTATTGGAGCTTCGCTGTGGATCCCTATCTGAAAAGATTTATAATTTCCCAGTTAATTTCCAGATGATTTTTTTTAACGTGCTGAGGTAGCAGATGTGTTTGTTGTATCCCACTCTTTAAAGTCATTTTAGGAAGTTAAACAGATGGATGCCTTTTGAAATTCAGCAGCTGTAACGGCGTTGTTTCGTGTGCCAACCGGGATGGAAGGAAACAGAGCAGCTGAGAAGTGCTTTGCCTGTGACAAGCTGACCCACTTGCCAACAGCCAGCAATGTGCTCGTGTTGTGACAGGAATGATTGACTACACCTGCTTTTACAGTGGAATCAGTTGAGTTTCCAGACAGCTGGGTGAGCTTGAATACAGGTTGTTTTACCGCTGGAATAAACAAAGCTCATGTTAATTCTCATACAGGAGGTGATTATGTCTCAGAACACAGAAAATTATTCCATCATCTGTATGGCATTTATTTGAAAAAGGGTTGTGTGTTACAGTGTCCTTGCTACTAAAATTCCAAGAGGAAATACAAAATTCAGAAAATTTCTCTCTCAGTGCCATGCCTTCGGCCTGTTGTTTGTTTTCCAGTGATAAACATCAGCCAGATCTTCCTCATGGCCACGGGGTGTTTTGACACTGATACTTTCCCAAAATATTCCAGACACTGAGAGCAGTGTTACTAAAAATCATATGATGGGGTGTGTAAAATAAATACAACACTGTCAGGTCTTTATACTGTAGCTTTAAACCACTGTGCATTCAGTACAGCATCGTGGGTAAAATTCAGGGTGGCAGGAAACCTGTCATCTTAAAAAAAATAAAATTGATTAAATGTTGAAATATCAAAGCTGTTTAAGGCAACAAACATGTCATTAACCATTACACTGGGAACCTCCTTTGATTTGGTAGGAAACAAAATATTAGGACAGCATTCATGAGTAGGTTTTTATGTCAGTTTTGGGTGGTGGATATTACAGGTGCTTGAAAAAATCATTGTTAGAATAGCAGGAGAGTTAGTTATCAGTTTGCTAGTGGGAGAACAAAGAAAAGAAAAGGAATTTTGAGAAGGGAAGCTTGATCCTGCCATGCACAAGGCTGTGCAGTGGCCCTGCAGCACTTTAAATTTGATTATTCTATGCTAGGTTAATAGAGAGATTAAAGAATAACTGTTTCCTGTACATTTCCTTGTGAAGTGGTCATTTAAGCTTTCTGGTTTAAAACTGAGCATGATGTTTGGCAGGTGCAAGTAAACCTCTCCCTCAAATGCACATGTGATTTTTAAAAATAAAATGAATTATTGCTTTTTGCTAGGGTTTTTTTTTCACAGTATGGGTTAGGTAATCCTCATCAAATTCCATCATCACAGTGGGGATGGAGGTTGGTTTTGGGGTTGTTGACTCGCAAGGATGGTCATGGCTGTTGGGCTGATGGTTGACTCATGTCTGTGTAAATCTGAAGAAACTTCACTGAACTTTTTGATTTAAGAATTTCAGTAGAACCATTACCCCAAAATTTAGCTGACTAGGATGTGCTTTTATTTTCCATAAACATGAACTCAGGACAAATCTTTGCTTAAAGGAGCTGTGGAGGTAGGCAACATTCATATCAGGGCATTGTGTTGAGCACTTTCTGTGTTTCCTTTGATATCCCTGTGAGCAATCTAGGTTTGTGTGTTATTTTTTTCTGGTAACATGTTCAGAAATAGCTGGTGTTTGTAATATTGCAATTAGTAGCATTATATGGTGCATTGCAGGTGACTTCCAGCTGAGAACTGCTCCTGAATGGCTGCCCTGTGGAAATGCTCCCTTTTTTTGGATTCTAGGGAAGAGTGGCTGCCTGCAGGCTTGGGTTGTGAAGTGTACTTGGCAAAACCTGGAAGTGCAGGATGATATTCATCATTCCCTGATATCAGCTGGCACTTGGTGAGCACCACAAGCTCTTCTTCCATGGCTCCAGAGCTGCACTGTGCAGCACCAGCTGAACTGGATGCTTGGGCTCAGTAGGCAGGAGGATTTTTTTAATACAAATTGGTAGGAAGTATGTACTGAGGGGAATGGAGATAATGTGAGCATATGATAGGATTGGAATCGTTCTGTGAAGAAGGTTTTGATAAATACTTCAAATTTGGAAGTCAAATTCTGATGTTGGCTGTAGAGAAACTACATTGATTTAGGGCAAGCGAAAATCTGGTCCTTGCCACTTAGTTTGAGTAGTGATACTGTGCTCTTTACAAAATAGCTGAAGTTGCTTAATGATAATCTGGCCAATTTGTGTTTGTTCAGAACTGCTGATGTGGGAGAGACTGATGGCAGCTGAGGCTGGGTTGGAATGCTTAAGCAGATCCAGTTGTAAAAAGGCTTTGAAACACAGCCTTTTCTTCCGATTTGCTTCTCAGATGGTTTCTACCTTTAGGCTCTGACAACTCTTCCAGATGATGGAGCAGGTGTGTTTGAAGCGTGCCAGCAAGGTTACAGAAGGGGACTACCTGATGATGTGAGGTCGTTAGCTTGTAAGTGGTGGCTATTTTTAACATGCCACTTCTTGAGAGAGTAGACAGAATAGCAGCAGAGGGAAGAGAGCATTTTTTAGGTCCTCTCCTTCATATTTCATCTTAACTTGATGGTTCTTAAAGTCAAGAGTAGTTTGTGGTATTTATATCATCATCATCGTCATCACCTTTCTTCTGTGATATGCTCATTAGTCACAGATGTTTTCTTTGCTTTTCCAAACACACGAAGCCATGGGCAATGTCAAGTCGGGCATAAAATAATACAGGAGCTGGAACTATTAACCTTGTGGAAACAAAGGACACATGAATAGATTAAGAATACCCAGATGCACATCTCTGTCGGGAAGACGTGATTTGCAAGCCTCTTTCCAAAATGATATTGCAATATTTATTCCAGGTGCTGTTAGTGGCATGGAGAGATGATGTCTGTTGTTATGGCCACAGACACTGAGATGTGCAAGTCGAGGTGAGCTATAGGTTGGCCTGGCAGAGCTCCTCTGTTAGGATCATAAAGATTATTCATGTGGATATGCTTTACACACTGGTCACTGCTGACCATCGCAGTGGTGACTACAGCATAGACAAACAGTAGGCATCTAAATCTTACACCACCACAGAAAGCATTAATTCAAATAAACTCTTATATTCCTCATCCCTTTCTGTTCCTGGCGAGTTTAAGTCCGAGGGATGAACTTTACATGCAAAGTCAGAGAGATGGACCTTTCCAGAGCCCATCACAGAACCCCTAGCAGTGTGTGTCTCCCGACAGCTGAGCCCAGTTTTTATTAGATTGTGAGAAACCAGTATGGCTACAAATGCAAAAGCAATGAGAGCGTAATGAATTCAGAGCTGTGAGTGTGCATTTGCTTTGACAAGAGAAACTTATGAAGCTGTTGAGTGGAGCACTACTACAGGCTTACATTACAAACCCATGAAGCGTTCTGGTACAGAAGTGGGATTAAATGTGAGCATTGTTCAGAAAATGGTAATTTAAAATGGTGCCATTTTCTGTCACCATACAAGAGCATCGGCCTGTATCACTAGTGTGGCCAGTAAAATTTGTGGTGTATTTTCTGAAAATGAGTGGAACAGATGTTCTTGTCCAGGTGCAACTTGGCTTGTGTATTTTTTTAAAATTTGACACCGTTATAAAATGATGTGGAATTAAACCCGGTGTGAATTAGAAGCATGTCAGGGGATTACAAACGGAATTTTAGATCAGAATTAGTGTAATGCAGACAAGATTTCTGTCAAAAGAACTGGGAACAGAACCAAGGTTTCCTCCTCTTCTCACTGCTCTATATAAAGAACTCACATGTACAGATTATAATTGCTGTGGGGAGAGGATGCCAAATTATATAATGCTTCTGTCCACATTCCTCTTTCTAATCTCTACTGTTCCCTGTGGGGGAACACAAGAAAAAATGGGGTTTACACCTTTACGCCTCTACACCTTTATGGGTTCTTTCATAGAATGGTAATGTAAATCTGCAGATGGGATCAGGCTTTTCCATATTTGATACTGATCAGGGACAAAAGATGGATGTGAATGTGCAAAATGCCTGCAGTACCAAAAATAGATCCGTATATATTCCTGTCATAACTTCACTTAAGTTGATGGAGCTGTGCCAAAGCTGAGCATGCCCACAGTCTATAGGACAGCTGCCTGGCAGCAGCAGAGCTTGATGAGAACGGATTTGAGAGTACAATTAAGCCCTCTGATTCTGACACTGTGTGGTGACATTTTAGGGATATTCGCCTCGGCTTGAAACGATTTTTCTGGGAGTTTGCAGGTACGTCCCTAATGCCTAAAAGCTGAGGATAGCGTTGATCAAGGTATTTTCAAGCCTTGAGTTCAGTTCCATCAGCAGTTCTGAATCACCATACCAGCTAATGAGGTGTTCTAATTGATGGCATAATTCTACATGGTTTTTCCATTTAGGCTAATGTAACATTTGGCTTCGTTGAGGATGAATATTAACCACAAGTTGAAAGGAAGGTCTGATTCTCTGATCTTTTGCTACATTTCATCAAGCTTTTAATTTTACTTGCAATACCCACATGCAATCCACACACGCATTTTCTTTCCACTTGGGTGTAGAGACCCTGTTCTGTTGTTAATTGATAGTGTGTGAGCTGTGGGGGCAGCTTCAATGGTTTTACTGTTCCAGAAACATTCATCTCATTCATAAAGATCGTCTGTTCAAGAGCAGTCAACCCTGGGCTTTTGTTCTGTTTACTGGCTTTGTTTTGGGCAATGTGCTGACTTGCCTACAAGCCCTTGAACTACAGGGCATTCAAATAGTTTCCTCTGATGTGTTAAGTTCTTGAGTTCACATGAGTCTGCTCACTGAAAATTTGAGAGTATTAAGCCAGTTCTCAACACCAGAGTCTTGGCACTTGAGTTGACACTACACGGTGCTGAGCAGCCACAGCTTGAGTCCAAAGCAGTGATACTTTCTGAGCTTCAAAATCAGCTGTGGAAGCCAAATCAGTAGGGTTTATTGTGGTTTCATTGTGGTTGGTTTTTTTTCTAACAGGGAAGTAAAGTGCTTGTTTATAGCATTTTTCCTTCCCTATTCCCCCATTTGGGGAGTGGGTGGATGCTCCCTGGACTACAGACAGATAAGGGGGGAATGATGTGGTTATTCAGGCAAAGATACTCATCAGGCTTAAAGCTGCAAGGGAATGTCTCCTAGTCAGAGGCTTATCCAGCCTTTCTGGGAAGGAATGAAGCTCTTGCTTTTTTAGATAATTTACCTCCTTTTTAAGATTACTTCTAGTTTAGACACAGAAATTTGGGTGATTCAAAGCAGGGGATGGAAAAACTGGTTGGGCTTTTCAAAGAAGGTAAGACACAGGTTCCCAGATCCCTTTGAATGTCCAAGAGAAGTAGTTTCTTTTAAAAATCCTAGCTTTAAAAACAGATAGATAAGAATTTCTTTAACAATAACAACAACAAAAACAACCCAAAACCACAACAAAACCAAAAATCCAGACAACCCAAAGACTAGTCACTTCATCATAGACAGACCAGAATTGATGTTGCCCATCTTTGCAGATAATGCCTGTAATGTGATGTAATTTGTGATCTCATGGTGTGGCTGCACTGCCACTGGATACAGCAGTTTGCATTTCAGTGCCATTGTGCTGTGCTGTTTAGATATATAAAGCAAAATATGTATAACATAAAAACTCCCCCAGGTTTTAGATGACAAAGGATTACTAGATGCAGACTGAATCCATGAGAGAAGCAGTAATTCTTTAAGTCACTCTGCAAATGTGTTATCAGGAATTCACATTAGAGCTTTGGTGAAGAATGTGTCCATTTCACTGATTTGGCAAGATAACTGTCAGGATCATAGGCTGAGTGTATTCAGAAGACATCATGTTCAGTAGGCAGGACTGCACACAGAGAAATCAGTAAGATTCCCTTCAGTGTCCAAAGGAACTGTGGAATATTCAATCCACTGTCATCAAAGGATCAGATTCCATAATTGTTAAAGGAGCAATGAAAGGAATCCTTTTCTTTTGGTCAAATTAACTTTGTGGCTGTTTTGGTATCCTGTAACCTAGCCAGTTTTCCAAGGTAAAAACAGAACAACAAAACTGGCCAGTTGGGTGCAGCAGGGATTGGTGGCCTGAACCTCATAAAACTTGTAAGTTTTAGAAGAACAGAACATAAAGCTGTCAATTAGATCTTCTAATAGCTTTTAAACCTTACTATATTTTATTACAGACCTAAAATTAGCCTGGTTTTCAGGCCTGGATCTTTTTCAAGATGTTCATACTGGAGCCCAACCTTCTCTTACCCAGCAAGGCTGAGTTCTCAGCATGGAATGATGGAAATGCTGTTGGAGCATTTGACACATTTCTGCTCCAAGGACTACCAGTCCTCTCAGATGGTAAATTTACCTTCTTTATTGAATTGTAGGGGTTTGAAGTTTTCTATATAGCTGTGTTTAAGCTGACATTGTGCACAGTTATGACAGAACATTAGAAGATTTGTCTCCGTGCGATCTCAATGAGATGCATGAAGAGGGATGTACATTTTTCCATCTGAAATTGGTGGATAAAGAGGTTGAGGTGGAAGCAGTTACTTAAAAAAACCAGCTACCATAAAATTTACCCTTTTGTAGTTTCTACAAAACAGCCTGCAGAACTGGTACAGATGTGCTGAAAAATCCCAGCAACAGCCAAAACTCAGCATGTGAGCTTTATGTGTACTGTGGGAACTTGAATTACATTTTACATTGCAACGTTGAGGAAGAATAGTACTTTATAATAAGTAGAGCACAATTTCTGACTTAAATTTTTAGTTCTGCTGCTTAAGTCACTGTGTAACCTTGGGTCAGTCATTGAAGATGACATCTGCAGAAGGATCCAGCAATGCTGTCTTCATCCTGGAGACACCCACAATACAATCCAAGAAATGCCTCATTTTTCTATCTGAAAGTGTCTCAGATCTAAAAACCTGAGGTTTGCACATTTCAAACTCCCTCGAAAGACTGGGTGTTAAATAGGCAGGTCCCAGCTCCCCTTGACATGAGTGATTGAGCATGACTGAGCCTTCCTTCCCCGAGCACTGCTCACAGCCTGGATGGGGCAGGGGCAGTGGGGCTGGGCTGCTTCTGTCCTGCTGAGTAGCTTCACCCAGTGTGTATTTCAAATATTTCAAGTGTAAGTTCATTGCTTCTCTGGATGTCCCATCACTGGAAGTGTTCAAGGCCGGGTTGGATGGGGCTTTGAGCAACCTGGACTAGTGGAAGGTGTCCCTGCCCATGGCAGGGGGTTGGAACTGGATGATCTTTAAGATCCCTTCCAACCCAAACCACTCTCTCCTTGCTGGGATCACTCTTGTCCTTTCCACCCAGGCAGTGGTTTAGGGGTTCAGTATTTGGGGAGTGGATGAGGTGGGAATGAGGAGCTGAAGGAAGCGGCCCTACTTGGGAAATAAAGCAATTAAGTGGCACTGTGATGAGGATGTGATTTAAAGGCACCTTTTGCTTCCATGCCTCATGTTGCTTTTGTGACTATTATTCTGAGGTACCCTCCCTATAATCATAGAATTGTTAAGGTTGGAAAAGACCTCCAAGATCATCAAATCCAACTNGTCCCCCTGAGCCTCCTTCTCTCCAGGCTGAGCCCCCCCATCTCCCTCAGCTGCTCCTCATCGGACTTGTGCTCCATTCCCAGCTTCATTCCCTTCTCTGGACTCACTCCAGCCCCTCAATGTCTTTCTTGTAGTGAGGGATAAGTCAAAGCCTTTGCCTGCCCTTACAGACCAGCTGAAAATTGGGTACTGTGGCACTTCACATCCTGGTGCTGAGCCCCCCGTACAGTGCGAAGGCATCTCTTGGTGCCTTGATTTGCACACCGATAACCTTCCACTGTCCAGGATGGTGCAGGTGTGCGCAGGAAGAGGAACATGTGCAGCTCTGAAATGTGTCAGGATGAACAGGAATGGGGGATCCGGGGCTTGTAGCGGATCCTGGCACCCACAGAGCAGCGTGAGGAGGAACCTGCGACACCGAAAGCCTCCCCAAAGCCAAGCGTTGCTAAAATAGGGCCGGATTACTCACTGGGCTTATTCAAATTCCTGTTGGTGCTGGCAGCGGGAGTTTTTCCCGAACAGCCACGAACAATGAGTCACCTCCAGGTGTTTTGATTTGAATCTTTTTTTTTTTTTTTGGTTCAAATTTCAAAAAGAAACCGCTCCACGGCTCGGTTCATCCGAGCATCCCGGAGCATCGCTCCAGACCCCTGCGCGCCGCGGGAGCCGAGGCCGCTCCTCCCCCTGCGGAGAAGAGGGAGAGATTTCTCGGTTATTTATTTATTTTTTTTTTTTTTTTTTTTGTTT